>PVHP010013501.1:0-40875 GCA_004024765.1 Zapus hudsonius | reverse complement strand
CGCGAGGGGACAGAGGCTTGCGCCCTGGGTACACTAAGCGCAGCCTGTTCTGTGCTCCCCTGCAGAGCGGAGAGCTGCCGGGAACCCGCGGCGGTTTTGGAGCTGGGGAGCGACTGGACGGCCCCAAACTTGGGCCTGTATTGCAGAGAGACCCCAAACCTCCGTGGAGAGACACTCTTTCCCCTCTCAGAAGGTGGGGAAGACCGCCTCTGAGGACTGGCGGCACCCGCGGGAACACCTCTCAACTGGCGCCAGGGATCCGAACCGCGCGAGGGGACCTCGCCCTGGGTGCACTAAGCGCAGCCTGTTCTGTGCTCCCCTGCAGAGCGGAGAGCTGCCGGGAACCCGCGGCGGTTTTGGAGCTGGGGAGCGACTGGACGGCCCCAAACTTGGGCCTGTATTGCAGACAGACCCCAAACCTCCGTGGCCCAGCCCAAGCCGATGTCGAGGAGAGGCCCGGTGCCCGGGTCTCAGTCCTGCAATAAAACCTCTGCCGCCGCGGAGAGCCTGGAATCCGCCCCGGGGGATAATGGCGGGAGCCAGTGGGGGCGGGAGGGCTAGGCCCTCTGCTCCACAGGGGAGCAGAGAGCTGCTCGCGAACCCCGTCTTCTGCAGCCCAGGGGTTCGGGAGGGAGGGAGAGTCCGAACTCGGGTTCGGCCGGTGTCCAAAGCCTGGATACCAGTTGAGGGGGGTCAAACCTTTCGGAGAGTCCTGGCGAAGTTGTTACTCGGTCACCATCTTGCTCCGCCCCCCGCAGCTGTTACTTTTGAGATTTGAAGTCCAGGCAGAAATGGATTCTCCCCAACACAGGCTATACAAGAGGCTCTGGTGAGGCTTGGGGTACTTCTGGTGGCTAATTAAAAATTCAAATGTTACTTCCTTTATAAAAAATAAATTCTTTTTGGCTTTTTGAGGTAGGGTCTCACTCTAGCCCAGGCTGACCTGGAAGTCACTATGTAGTCTCAGAATGTCTCACTTTTTGTATGATTTGGTCTTTCCTTTTTTTAGTATGCGTGCATGTTCACATGTGTGAGTGGGCACACACACGTGGAGTCAGAGGACAAGCTCAGGTTTTAGTCGTCACTGTCCACATTGTTTAAGGCTGGGTTTCTGGTTGTTCACTGCTGTGCTTTGGCCCACCTGCTTCCCGGAAGCCCTCCTGTCTCTGTCCTTCATCTTGGCATAGACAAACTGTGAGTGCAAAAGGTCTGTCAGCTTCTAGCATTGACATTGGGCATGGGTATCTGAACTTGGGTACTTACACCTGTATGACAAACTCTACCCACTGAACCATCTCCCCAGCTCTGTTTGGATTACTCTTAATCCTTATTTCCAACAATGAGAGAAGACATATTAAAGTAGCACTTAGTTAAGGAAATTAGCAAGATTTAAACATCTATAACTGTTCCTTCCAAATCTCATGACACTTTTCATAACAACATACTTCCCAGGAAGAAGAAATATCATTTAAATAGGGTTAATGGTAATAAATGCAGTGGTACACATTGTTAATTCTATTTACCATTGCCTGTAAATTGATTTTAACAGCTTAAAATTAGAAACATGGCCAGGCGTGGTGGCTCACACCTTTAATCCCAGCACTCAGGAGGCAGAGGTAGGAGGATTGCCATGAGTTCAAGGCCACCCTGAGACTACAATTTGAATTCCAGGTCAGCCTGGACTACAGTGAGACCTTACCTTGAAAAAAAATTTGAAACATGTTCTATAGAGTTTGGCCTTAATCTTAATCTGGCGAGCAAGACCATTGGGGGCTCTCCTAGCTCCTAAGCATTTGGTCAGGAGCTCTGCCAAGGCTGACATCCTCTGCTTTTGAGTTGTTGGGGTTTTTTGTCTTTTATTTTTATTTTTTAAATTAATATCTTTATTATGAGTAAGTATATATATTGTATGAGCAACTATTGTGAAGGTGTCCCTGTTTCCCTCCTCTCTGTCCCCTACCCACTGGGGTCCTTCCTCGGTGCGCATCCTGAATCTGTCCATAGGTTAGGAGGTTATGAACTGCACCAGAGGTAGCCAGTTTTTCTTTTTTTCTTCCCCCTTTGTGCATTGTTGCTGAAGGGAGTGATGTATCTGGATATTCGGCCTTGAACTCACAGTGATCCTTCTACCTATGCCTCCCTAGTGCTGGGCTTAAAGGTGTTTGCCACCATGCCCAGCCTTCATAAAACTTTTGTACCAACTAGGCTAAGGCATAATTCATGGTCCATTTCCATGCCCACCCTAATAAAGCAGGATCCCACCAGTGCCAGGATGTGGCTGCTGGTGCCCTCCACTACTCAGAATTGAGACACACACCCAGCCTGTTCCCCTTGGCTTTCCTTTCTCTAGTCTACTGATTTCAAAGGTTGTGGACGGAAGTGGTCTTGGTCCACATGACTGCCTCCACTGACACCATTAAGCTATTGTTCTTGGTAAGAGATCAAGGGGTGGTGTGGATTCTTGTGTGTCAAGCTTTTAAAATGATGTCCTTGGCTATTCGAGGCTATCAAAAGATGGAGTGCTCTTCAGTAATCAAGTCCCTGATTGGCAGAGTTCCTCCTGAGTCCCAGGGAGAGCAGTGAGTGCATAACCACTGGAGGCTTAATAATGGCAAAGGGCCCATCCACCCACAATACCAGGGAAGATCCAGTCCCTGACCTCCAGCCACAGGCAACTGGGCTTGTCCAAAATTTCCACCAGAATTAATCTTCATTCCTTTTTCTGATACGTAACACCCAGAATACCAAACCGTATGTGTGAATAACCCAATTTTCATTATGTAACATAAAGACATGTAGATATCACATAAAATTATACATGCAAAGATTATATCAGACATATTTCTCTTCAGAATCATCTAAAACCATCACTCCCCTGCTAAAAAGTTCCTTGAGTTCCCATATTGTCACAGTCAGCCACACGCCGCTGGGATGAATCTTCAAACCAGGCACAGTTTATGGGAGGAAAGGATTTATTTGTAGCTATAGATACAGCTGAAGTTCCAGAATGCAAAAGAGGTTGCTCCCCTTTCACAGGTCCAAGCAGAGAGAGAAACCCATTACCAACACCACATACACAGAACAAGGAACAGGCAGGAGGGCCAAAGAGAATTTCTTCTCCTTTATATAGCCTTAGGGTGGGGTCTTGCAACCCTTCCCCGGACTTAATGGTTTCCTGAGTCTCTGGAATTTCCTTCCTGTACTGCCCACACACGAAAGGATGTCTACTTCCAGCTTCTTTGAGTTTCTTTACATCCTGCCCCTTGCTGAGAGGCTGCCTTCCTGTGAACAGCCTCAGAGACCCACCCAAGATAATTAAAAAGATCCAAGTTGACAACAAAGCCTAACCATCATACATATCATTAAAGATAACTTCTCACTGGGCTGCTTTCTTAAGCTGTGTTCACCCACCCATTCCCCAGCACTCTTCCATACCATTCTCCCATGCTTCCACCTCACTGCCTTTGTCCCCCAGACCCCCAAGAGCTCCTTCCTGGGTCCTCCTGCCTTGCTCCTGTAGGCTCCTGCTCCACCCTTACTCCCTACAGAAGCTGGCCAAATCCCAGCTCCTAACACAACATTTTTATGTGGCTGTGTGATATGAACCACCCAAGATCCGGCTCCCACCATATCCCCACACTTGGCATCCCCCTACCTGGTACAGTGCCTTCAACACAAAGCAGAATGAACCATGGGAAGAGACGCTAGCCTGCAGTCTAGACATAGAGACATCGTCACATGACCCAACAAGGCAGCTACTGCTCTCATCCCCATGTACACCAGGAACTGCAGGTCAGAGTTTAACTCATTGGCCCAAGGTCACGCAGAAATGCCAGAATTCAAGCCTTAGTGTCTGTGTTTTTAGTCATGGTGGGCTGAGTGAGGCTATGCACAGAGGGCTTTCTTTTTTGTTTTAATTTTTCTTAATTTATTATTTTTTTACAGAGGGCTTTCTTATTCAGTAAAAAGTAATACACAGAGCACAAGCACACTCTCATCCCACTTTGTTATATCATTTCTGAAATGTGAATGTAAAGTAAGAAATGTGTGGAGGGAGGCAAGAAAGAGAAGGCCCCAACCTAGCCCCATGGGGGAGCACCTCTCCTGAGTAGGATTTTCAGGGGAGGTGTTTATTTTCACTAATAAAACTGTATATTCCAAGTTTTCTATCTGGGCCAATGTCACAAAGACAAAATTAAAATGGACAAGTTTCCAGTCTTTAATCTCAGCACTCAGGAGGCTGAGGTAGTAGGCATATCACTGAGTTCAAGGCCAGCCTGGGCTACAAAGTGAGTCCAGGTCAGCCTGGGCTAGCATGAGACCCTGCCTGGGAACAAACGAAAGAAACAACAACAAATGGAAGTCTGAAGACAGGTTGGGAGCCAAGAGCTGAGCCCTGTCTGGGCTGGCTTGCAGGTAGGAAGCCATCATCCCTGAACTCACCTAGGTCCTCTCCCCCACCTCCAGGACATCATCGAGGGAGGAGGCAGCCTGCGCATCCCCCTCCAGGAGCTTCACCAGATGATCTTGACGCCCATCAAGGCCTATAGCTCCCCAAGCGCCACCCCGGAGGCTCGCCGTCATGAGCCCTCACCCTCGCCCTCGCTGCTGGGCCCCAACAACCCGAGCCCCGATGGCAAAGACTGCGCCCCAGCGGGGGCCAGCGGTGGGCTGCAGCCACATCAGCTGAGCAGCTGTGATGGGGAGCTGGCAGTCGCCCCACTGCCCGAGGGGGACCTCCCCGGGCAGTTCACCCGCGTCATGGGAAAAGGTATTCTTCTCTCTGAGACCCCCTCACCAGAACCAGGGAGTCCCGAGGGCTCACAGGGCGCAGGGAGTAGGTGACACCATTTCTGGTTCTCTCAGTGCTGCCCAGTTGACATCTCAACTCCAGCCTCTTGGCCCCTCTGGGGATACTGGGAGGCCATCAGAGCACCCACTGGGCCTTGACCCTGAAAAAGGCCACTGAAGGACCAAACCCCTCGCTGGACACTGGACCCCTGTCCAAGGCAACAATGGCTATGTGCTTATAGAAAGCTGCAGAGACCTTTCATCCAGAAGTTCTCTCAGACAGCTGTGGTATGGAAAAACCTCTCAGCACAGTTCTTCTGTTCAGCTCCCTGGGTTTCCATCCCTCCCTTCAGCTCTGACCCACCTCACAGGGGCTCTGTGCTTAGCAGTTCCTAAGTCCCAGACACCATTTTCTGTGCTCTACCTAAACAGCTCAATCCACCTAAACACTGTATTTTACAGACAGAAAACCAACACACACAGGCCAAGTGGCCCACCCAAGTGTTCACAACCCCAGCAAGGCTCTTCTGCCACCTACCCTCCAGTAATCCTCATTAGCTCAGGGGAGGGAAAGTAGATCTCAGATCCACATGATGGCTTCTCTTTGTTCTTAGTTGATAAAGCCCAAACCTAGCACCTGCCCCCACCGCATCCATTCTTTAGACTTCATATCTGAGTTCTCAGAAACATATACATTTTCTTGCTTCTTACCTTTGTGTAGATGTTCCCTGGATCTGGATCAAACCCTGGGTGCATTGCAGCACCACAGGCCCTCCCCTCAGAGTGTGCTTGTGCAAGGCACAACCTGCACATCTGTGTTACAGCTGTGCCTGAAACACTCCTTCCCTCAAACCATTTTCTTCCCTTGTGTTCTGACTCCTCATCTTCCAAATGTCAGCCAAGTCCTCACATGGATTGGGAAGGCTGAGCCATGGGCTGGGGGAGGTAGCCCTCTAATGGCCCCCACAGTGGCTTTACTTTTCTTAGTTCATATTTCATTGAAGTCACCCGGTACTGTCAGAATCCTTTCATGACCACTGGATGCCCCACACCTGACTGCTGGTGAGGAGTGACACTGGTACTTCCTGTTAGCTCGTACCTGGACTGTGCACACCAACCACACTGTGTACATATGTCTACAGAGCAAGTTAGAGCCCAGCAGGACTCTGGGTCATGCTGCCCTTTCTGTCTGAGCTACCCTCTTTCATCTCTGGCCTCAGACTCTCATGACCATACTCTTGAAAATGTCCAACTATGGGATAATTTGTGCTTGATGAGATGTTTCACAAGAAATCCTTATTATTGAAAACAATGTAGTACATATTAGGGCTTTTCCTTTAGAAAGAGAAAACTATTTGTTGTCAATTTTTGTCCAATATTTGAGACCATTTGAAAGAACCAAGTTTTCACCCACAGAAATGGATACACAATGAAGTAAGAAACACCATCTTAGATTTAAGTCTTCTAGAAAGACCTAAATTCATTAGAACTCTAGAGCAAAAGAGAATTCCTTATTGTGCCCACCCCTACCCCCCACTCTTCTTCTGCATTGGGTTCAGGGAAATATCCATCACTGCTGAGCCTATAGTAGGAGCTACCTGACAGTGGTCCAGCCTCTAATCCCTAACAAAGAGGTCCATAGTGGGATTAGCACTCAGGAGACCCTCACTTCTCAACACTGCTTCTGCTTAAATTATAATTATTATTTAAGAAGCTATAAAACAATTCATACTAAGCACAAACCATTGAAATTTAACAATGACAAGTGAAAATTAACTCTCCCCCTCCATAGGTCCCCACCATCACCTGTTAAGGGATGGTCTCTGCTATGTTTGGGATTTCCTTTCAGAGCCCTTATCAAAATGAGAATGTCCATTCTTACACACACAGGTCTTAGATGCTTTTCTGAAACATGGTAGTGTTTCCTTTAACATTACAAACTTGGGATATTTCTGTTAATGCAAATAGCACCATTGCATTCTTTTCTAAAGATTACATGCTGTTCCACTGTGTGTTTAAACCAGAAATTAAATTGGCCTGTTAGCTCAGTTGGTTGGAGCTTGGTGCTAATAAGCCTGAAATTACTGAACAAGTTCTCCATAGATAGTTTCCAGGTTTTTGTTACAAACACTGCTACGGTGAAAACCTGTGTGCAGAGATGTGATGTCCGCAGACTTCTGTGGTTGGATGGTTTGGAAGAGGGAAAAATCAACTTTGATGGCCAGGTTTCAAGCTTGATGTGGTTAGGTTCAAGATACTCTCACTCTCTGGATGACTCCTTTTTAAAAGATATATTTTATTTATTTACTTGCAAGCAGAGAGAGATAGAAGAAACACACACAAAGAGAATGGGTGCACCAGGACCTCCAACCACTGCAAATGAACTCAAGATACATGTGCCACTTTGTGCATCTGACTTTACGTGGGTACTGGGGACTCAAACTCTGGTTTGGGGGCTTTGTAGGCAAGTGCCTTAACTGCTGAGCCATCTCTCCAGCCCTGGCTGACTCCTTTTGTCCCACCACCAAAGCAAGAGTCCAATGGCCTCTATGAGAGGGCAGAGTTGGCCACTTGCACACAGCCATGAGAAGAAACCCATGTGCTGCATGCCTTCTACCCACAGACTAACTCTGCCCTATCTTTCCTGGCACATCCGTGGGTGTGCAGGTGAAGCCATTTGTGGGTAAATGTGTGCACCACATTGAGAAAATAACCCTGCAGTGACTGAGTGGCAGGTTTCCACTCTGGTGCACACCCACACACCTCTCAGCTATAAAGAGATGCCAGCCTTTCCTCCACACACAAATTCTGCTGCCTCTCCACCTGGCAAGGGGTGTGCAGTTCATTCAGAAAATCATGGGGGCCTCTGTCCCACAGCAATAGAGGACTCTGTGTAAGGCTTTTGAGGTCCCCTTCTACAGATCCACCCACAAAAATAGAGTCTGTGACTGTTGCTCCTCTTCTCCCCAAGCATCTGCTGCAGGCCATGGCTGGAGGCTTAATATAGAATGGTATGAGTGGAACTAACCCAAGGGTCTTCTGGGGCAAAGGCTCCTGTGATGGCCAGGCATTTGACTGCAGTGGAATGGGGAGCCTTCTGGCATTTTCTATGAACATCATGTAATGCCACAGGCAACAAACCTCACAAGGTCTTGGTCCTGAAGGAAGTCAGAGGTGGGAGGGATATGCTTTATTCTCATTCATCTTCTTTTCTTAATTCACAGTGTGCACACAGCTCTTGGTCTCCAGACCTGATGAGGAAAATATCAGTTCTTATTTACAGCTCATAGACAAGTGTCTCATTCATGAGGTGAGTAGCAACCGGTTTTACCAAATTGTTTTTCTCATTGCTTAGAAATGCTTCTCAGAGTTTCTGTGATGTGATTGTTTTGGTCTCCAACAACTTGTTTTTGACAAGCGCATGACCTTTAAGAATAGCTTGGACAGAACTAGGCTGTGGTAGCCTCAAACTGAAACTCAGCTTGTATTTTACCTTGGGGTCAAATATTCTCCAGAGCAAGAGTGCTGATGTCGGGGGGATGCCTGAGAGGACTTCTGATTCTGTTTTCACCCACAGAAATGGACAGTGTCTTCTGTAGGCAGCATGACCCTGTGTCCCCATGGCACTGTGAGCCCGCGCAGTGATCGCTGCTTCTGGTAGAAACTCAGACATGCCATCCTCGGAAATAGACAGCTATTTCAGTGTCCTTTACGCTACACTGAAAACCAGAACTATTTCTCTTTAACAATTGTTTCCTCGGAACAACCAGGCCTTGACTGATGATGGCTGAAACCTATAATAAAGGGCTTCCTTGTGTGTTTAATTCAGGAAGGGACAAGGCCATGTCCCCTTGGCTAGTTCCAATCCTAGCCCTGCACTTGTTTTGCCTAGGAAAAAAGAAAGAAGGCCGAAGCACGCCATTCATTTCATACATATTTATTGAGCATTGGGCCTTGTCCTTAGCTAGGTAGTTTATGGTGTGAGGGTGCTGGGTATAATCAGAAAATGGGTGTATAGTTATGTTTTTCATGACTGTTACCAAATACCTGAAGAGAAGCATCTTTTGAGAGGAAGGGTTTATCTTGGTTCATTGTGTCATGTGGGAAAGGTGCAGCACCGTTCATGGTGGCAGCTGGGGCTCCTGTCCGTAGAGTCTGGAAGCATGAGGGGGATGGTACCCATCTAGTGGGTCAGAGAAGTCCAGCAGGAGCTTACACCCCAGCAACCCACCTCCTAAAGGTTCTTCAACTTCACAAGCCAGGTGCCACCAGCCTAGGGAGACATTTTATATCCAAACCCTAAAAATAACTTATCACAGGCATGATGATAAAACCACTGGTGAGGTCCCTGGTTGCCTCAGTGTTGAAAGGAGGAACAGTAGGCACCTAACTCAGATCTGGACCCAGGGAATTTCCTCTACGAGTTCGGTAGGACGATGTCTCCAGGATGAGACCTAGAAGTCCCTCTATGGCATTGTAGTAAGGCCACGATTAGGAAGGGTGTGGATACCTGTTTAGACACAGTCCCTACATGGAGGGCTCTGTGTTCTGCATCAGAGGAAGACATTTGTGGGTGGGCCGGGGAAGGTGGATCAGAAGGAGACTTAACTCTGCTCCCACACCCATGCATTGAGACTTCTCTGCATGGAGGAAAAGGTACTTTCCACCTCATCTCAAGTCAGTTGGACCCATAAGACTGAAATAATGAGTCTTGTAGCTGCTTCTATCAAACCTTGTAAGTCTTCTGATTGGTCTACAGCAGCCCTAAAGCACTGGGCTAACTCGTCTCGCACTCCTGCCATCCTCCCTGGCAGCTCCAAGTGACTCAGTACAGAGGACACTGTATGGTCCCATCTGCCAGTGGCTAGAGGGACCTTTTTCACGGACAAGCAGAGGGTCTCATGACATGTCCAGTGGCCAGAATTCATGTTATAATGGAGGGTAAAAGGAGGCTGCACTCTGCTCTAGCAGGGAGAGGGCTGTTTAAGGCATTATTATTATGATTATTATTATTATTTTAGTTTGAGAAAGAACAAAAGCATTTGGATAATTGTACACAGCCCAGGCTTAGTTTACCAGCCTCTTTCACCATTATGTAACTTCCCCTTGATCTGTAGCTTCAATAAATCCTTTCCTCCTATAACTGTGCCTGGTTTGGAGATTCATCCCAGTGGTGTATGGCTGACTATGACACCCTGTTAAAGGGAATCAGCTAACCTCTCTGAGGAAGTGTCAACATCGCATCTTCTTGGATGCCATGTGCCACTATATACATAACGGTGTCCTTAGAAGGACACTATAACATGAGCCACCTACTCCTTGGTCACTTGGAAACTCCGTTGTTCTTCAAACTGTCTTCAAAGCAGTATAGGGCTGTAGTTGGGAGATCATGAAGTCATTTAATTTATGCTACTATTTATTGGGTGTGAATGTCATTGTTGAATACAAAATGTGAGGAACACATATAGACCCCTCCAAAAGGCTTGTCGTGGAATCAAAGCTACCTGACTAGGGTGTGGGAAGCAGCATGTGCAGAACCATTACTCGGCATGTCCTTAAGTGTTCTTAGTATGTTTCATCCTCACAGTGTCCCTTTGAACAAAGTATCACCCTCAGTTTCCAGAAACAACTTAGTTAAGTGTATGCAGAGATTTGTGCCATAGCTGTGTATATCCTGATCCTACCTATGACCCAAAGGGCTAGACTGACCTCACCAGGTCACCCTGGCCAACACAGCTGCATTGTGTGTCTTCAGAATTTGGCTGGATAAGTGTAACAAAAATCAGAGTCCAGGGGACTGGAGAGATGGCTCAGAGGTTAATGTGCTTGCCTGCAAATTCTAAGGATCTGGGTTCAATTCCCCACTACCCATGTAAAGCCAGATGCACAAAAGAGCACATATCTGGAGTTCGTTTGCAGCAGCTTAAAGTCCTGGCATGACCATTCTCTCTCTCTCTCTCTCTCTCTCTCTCTCTCTCTCTCTCTCTCTCTCTCTCTCTCTCTCTCTCTCTCTCTCTCCTTGCAAATAATATTTATTTTTAAAAAACCAGAGTCCATCCCCTGCCTTTGTTACTCTGGCAGAAAGGCCTGCTTTGTGTCCAGTTGTCATTGGCATCTGTGTATAGTGGACACTTGATGAACATCACCAACAAATGGGAGGGACCTTGGAGGAGAGCCATATTCTCACCTTCCCAGCCATGAGACCCTCTGCCACACAACTCCAGAGGGCTGCCCCTCTTCCCTAGGTCCTTTAGGTGGTTGGTGCTCCCTGAACATCCTAAGGCCCCCAACAGGAAGGTATTACAAGCGGTTGATAACACACTGGGTTTCCAGTGTGATCAGTGTCTTTTTGCTTTTGTCCACCGAGCTTTCCCATCTTTTAGATCATTAAAAGATTACACATACTCAGGAGAAAATTAAGCTGTCATTTTTTTCTTCATTTAAGGAATCTGTTTCCTTTATGGGAACTACACATTTAGTCTGTTACTCCAAGTAATATTTTATCACTGCTTAAAGTATTTCATGCCTTATTGACAAACCCACTTGGGAATGTTCTCTGTTGCTGTAGCTGCCAGCCAATCAGATCAGGTGGGTTTCCCACAGTGTGTGTTCTAGGCCTCCACTCCAGATACTCAACTTGGGGGCGGAATTCATGTATGACATGAGGTACTCACTTTTTAAAATTTTTTATTTATTTATTTGCAATCAGAGAGAGAGAGAGAGAGAGAGCAAGAGGGTGCGCCAGGGCCCCTGGCCACTGTAAATGAATTCCATTTTGTGCATCTGGCTTTACATAGGTTCTGGAGAATCAAACTTGGGTCATTAGGTTTTTCAGGCAAGCATCCTAACCACTGAGCAATCTTTCCAGCCCAAGTTACTCACTTTTTAGACACCATGAGTCTACGATCCTCAACCGGCAGAGTCACAGACACTTGCTATACACCATGGAGCCCCAGGGTGTGGGAGGAGACCTGGGTGCCTACACTTGACATTCTCCTTGGTTGATTTTAATAGTGAACTTAAGAGTCCTGAGCTATGGCCAGGGCAAAGGCTGTGCACCTGAGACCTGTGCTGTGGACAGTGGTTGAACATCACTGCACTCCAGTTTACTAGAAGACTTGAGAAGGTCTGCCTCCTTTCCTCAACTGTGGACAAGGTTGGGGTCAGGCCTGGTGCACTGGGGCTTGTCTTGGAGCACAGATTCTCCTACCTAGAGAGTTCTCAGAAAAACAAGACTTGGACACCCAGAAGGTTCTCCTTCCTCCAAAGCCCTGCAGAGCACTCCAGGGTGACCACACACCATCATGCCAATTGATTTTTAGAGCCCTTTAGAAGTCCCATTGATATGAAAATGCAGGGAGCCTGCAAACGCCAGAACATTTAACAGTCAACCTCACAATTCATTCTTGGTTAACAAGTAGAGTCCAGAGAGGAAGCGAAAATGAGTATGGTTCTGCCAGAGACGCAGCCAGAACCGAGCTTCATGCGTGCACATGACCACCTAATGTAAGTGGACCCTTCAGCACAGGTGCCTCCACATTAAACCAACTGCTGTTTGGACCAGGTTGAAAACAGGTGAAGAAAAGGTGACTGCGGAGACTGTGACGTTTTCCTCTATTAATTACATGTTTCTCCCTCAAATGCCAGGCTGTGTCACCCATTTAAAAGTCCTGATTTTTTTTTTTTTTTTGGTGTGTGTGTGTGTGTGTGTTTTTTTTTTTTTTTTGCAGGCATTTACTGAGACGCAGAAAAAAAGGTTGTTGTCATGGAAACAGCAGGTGCAGAAGCTCTTTCGGTCTTTCCCCCGGAAAACCCTTCTAGACATATCAGGATATCGACAGCAAAGAAAGTATGTTGGGATTTCATTGTTTGTGATGGTCAGTGGCTCCCAGGGGCCTCGTTGCCTGCCTCAGGTTCAGACAGGAAGGTGGCAGGGCATTACGTTCATGAGGACGCCCTGGACGTCCAGCTGTCATTGCTCAAACAGGTGGGGGTGGGAGAGGAAGAGAGAGGAAGGTGAGCTTCCATAACTCCATTTACATAGTCAGGATGGTGGCATTGGTGTAGATGGGGGGTGGGGAGCACAAGCTAATATAATTTGATGAATTTGAGCTAATCACAGGTGGTTGACCTGTAGTGGGGGTTGGGGGGTGGAAGGACAAAAGAGAGCTCTTCCATCAGCACCTTAACTGGTAGTGTAATTTCTTCTCCCCTCTAGCTGCAGACAAGCTAATTATAGTTGGTGGCAGGGTGAAGAGCCTGGTGCTTGTCTATTTTGGTCTGAGCTGCAGTCAAATACCGGAGTTGTACCATTCTTGATTTTACATAGTACTTCGGCTTCTTGGATGCAGTTAAAAATAAGCCTGTTACCTCAAAATGGCTCAAAACTGAGAAGCACCATTGCATACTAAAGGTGAACTGAAGAGAAGGTTTACTGGAATAATTAAGGAGGTTGACTTGATCTTGAGCAATGATAGGAAGGGTTATGAGATAAGGGAGTGATAACACAAATCCCCTTCCAAGAATCAACACTTTAGTTGAATATTTAAATATGAGCAGATAAGTAATAATGTCTTCACTTGCACCTAACAGGTTCTAAATTCATTTCATTTATCAGTGCATATATAAAAGCTGTGTTGTTAAATTTGAGGGTATTTATTTGCACAAGTGTGCCTTATTAAAGAAGATAAGGCCAGCTGGAGTTTGTGAAAAGTCCTCATGAAAGATTTATTTAAAAATTAAAGTGTTATCACCTTTAGATAGCACTGTTATTTATTAAACAAACATTTATTTAGCACATGCTATGTGCCAAGTGGTATCCAAGCACTTTCAAAACAATACATTTCAAGCTTGCAACAATCCTCTGAGGTAGAGCTGCTATTATTAACCCCATTTCACAGATGACTTGATAGGCTTTGAAAACATGCCAGTGCCAGCCTCAGATCAGTGCCCCTTGCCACCATGGAGCCAGGCAACTGTCCTGGTATCAGGATCACTCCTGCAAGGCTACAGGACTATCAGCTCGCCAGCCCCAAGGCCTCTGGGAGCATCAGTCCCTGCAGACTGTGCTGGATTACTTCTGCATGCTGACAATGCCCGGTGGCCTGCTCCTCAGTTTCCAGTCCTGTTCCCAGGCACCTTCCCATGCTTCTACCAGAAGTGCTACTTCTCCCAACTGAGGAAGAGCCAGACCCTGCTTGCTGTGCAGGCCTGGGAGGCGAGGTCTAAGAAGAAGGCATCATTCATATGTTGAAGTTAAAGATGGAGATTTGAATCCCTTGATCCTCCTTGTCTCTGCCTGCCAGCCCTGCTTGTCCTCAACCCCAGCAGAAAGCCCTGCTGAGGGAGGAACGCAGGCCACAGTTTCTCCAGAGTGCGACCAGCTATTTCCTGAGTTGGGCCAGCCAGAAGTTTTCCAAATTGGATTTCCAAAGGACCTCTTTTGATTGACAAGCATGAATTCATTCACCCAGTGTGAGTGCTCAGAGCAATGTGGTTAAACCCCTGAAGAGTATTTCATCCTATGCATCACCTCTAGGATCTTTATACACTATTAATTTGTTCAGAAAACCTGTTTCTTCCATAATATGAAGATAAGTGCAGGCAAACCCTTGCTTGAATTATCACAAATCCCAAATTAATTGCCTCTTATTAATCTTATTTTATCAGAGACTTTACACATATCAAGGAGATGAAATCAGTTAGACTTATAAAAGCAGAGAAGGCTAGGTACAGGCATAGAGCAGGAAGACGAGAAAGAACTTAGGATCTCAGAAAACATGATGATTTCATTAAGCTAAGTGTTCACTCCAGTGACCAGCAGTAACGACCCTCAGCAAATCTGGCTTTGTAATATCCTATTGAGAGCACTGCAACAGGGATCCATCATCAGACAGATGGCCTCACCAGATTCTGCCCCATGCCATTCTACCCCTAGAATGCTCTAGGCTCTGTTCCCCTCTCCCAAACAGCTGAGTCCTAGCTCTAGGAGTGCTGAGATCCCTTCTTTCTGCAGTGACTGTCCCATCACAGAGCCCTTTGTACATTATTCTGCTTAAAAATATAGTCTTGAGAGGCTGAAGAGATAGTTCAGTGGTTAAGCCACTTGCCTGCAAAGCCTAATGATGCAGGTTCGACTCCCCATGCCCACATAAAGCCAGATGCACAGTGGCACATGCATCTGGAGTTTGTAGTGGCTGAAGGCTCTGGTGTCTCTCTCCCTCTCTCTTCCTCTCTCTGTCTCTCTTCTATCTCTCTTTCTGTACTTGCAAATGAAAAAAGTTTAAAATGATATATAGTTTTGCACCAAATATAGTGACTCACACCGGTAATCCAAGCCCTCGCGAGGCTGAGGCAGGAGGACTGAGTTTGAGGCCAGCCTGGGCTACATAGTTAGACCCTGTCTTAAAAAAGAGAGAAAAGAAAGGAAACTTGCCTTCCTGGAAGCACAAATCATTTCAACAGCACTCATTGACTGCTGTGTTTTACATATGAAATAACATTTTTTTAAAAAAAATGAACCAAAAAGAAAAGTGAGAAAAAGCTATCCACACTAAATAAGGAAAAATAAAAAAAAAATACTTAGCTGAATACTGAATCATCTACCAGGTGGCCAGAATGGTGATTCCAGAAACCAAAGAGCTGGAGTTGTTTTTTATTTTTCTTTACAGCTGAAAACAAAACTCCTAATTTTCCATGTTACCTCAGTGTCCTCCAGTCTCTCCGTTCACCTTAGTCACCTCTCTTCACCCGGATTTTTCTTTCAAATGAAATATCTTAGACCTTTGTAATAAAAAAAAAAAAAATAGGGGGATGAGGTGAGCAAAGAGACCAAGAACCCAAGAGCGTCCATCCTCTTCTGCCTGGATTCTGGAACACTTTTCTAGGAAAAAAAATAATAATAAAAAGCCTGAAGGTAGACAAAGCCAGCCTGGATTTCTCATCCTAGGAAAATTAGGAATTCTGGGGGAAACAGAAACCTTCTCTGACAGCTCTTGCATTGCAGCGAGACGCCCCTCCCCCAGCCATGCACAGCTCCCTGGCTCAGGAAACCTGGGCTCGGCAGCCCCCCAGCCTCCAGCCCCTGCAGGACGTCCGCCTGGCTGCGGAGTCTCCGCTGGGTTCTGACTGCCAGGGCCGCCGAGCAGCCGAGCGCGACATCTCGTGGCCGCGGGGAGCGGCACGTCCACCCGACCCTCGTGAATAAGCAAGGCTGACTCTCCTGGAAAGAATGCGCTGGTCCTGAGACCCTGCCGGCTGCAATCCACCTCCCAGAACCTGGGGCTGCTGAGGACGAATTCTTCAGCACTGAGCTCACCCGGCTAGTGGGAGAGGCCTCTTGTGGGGACCTAGAGAAGAGGGAAGCATTCCAGCCTGGGAGACACCCACCCTGCAGAGAGGGCCTGTGCACGTGCATATGTCCTCACCTCTCATCACTGGTCCAGCTCCAGGTGAGGCTGGCTTCCCATATGGAGAAGCACTGTGATGGCCTGGACTCTTCATTCATTCATTCATTCATCCCTCCATCCCAGCAGCATCTTAGTTAAATGGAAGGAGCACTGGGACTAAGTGCGGTCCAGTTCTGTCTTGGTTCCTTCCTGAAGGCAGCCATCCCCTCATCCACAGCACTGGAGGTTGGACAAGAGCAGAGTGGAAGGAGGAAGGCTGGAGAAGATGCTGCCTCACCTTTTGGGTTCCCATCCCAGTGCTGCCCCCTGCAGGCTGTGTGACCTTGGCAAAATGCTCAAGCTGTTAAAAAAAAAATGGTTTTTTTCTCCTTGTAAAGTGGCGGAACACCTGCTTCATAAGGTTGTTTCCCAGGTTAGAGAGCACTGTGTGAGGGTCTATGCTGTCACTCTGCAGTTTTAATCACGGCCTATCTCTGGCACAGGACTCCCAGAAGGCCTCTTAACTGTGGCCCCAAGAAGATGATACCCTATGCCAGCCAGCCGGGCTGTGGAGTGGTGAAATGTGAGTGACAACTCCATCCTTTCTCCTTACTCTTGCAGCCGTGGTTTTGGCCAGTCCAACTCCCTCCCAACGGCCGGCTCTGTGGGCAGTGGTATGGGCAGACGGAACCCGCGCCAATACCAGATCCCCTCTCGGAATGTCCCTTCTGCCCGCCTTGGCCTCTTGGGCACCAGTGGATTCGTAAGCTCGAACCAGCGCCACACCACTGCCAACCCCACCATCATGAAACAAGGAAGACAGGTTTGTTCCGCCCTGGGAAGCAGGGAGATCTGGCAAGTGTGAGGCTTTAGATCCTGAGGCTTTAAGATGGTCCCCTTCCAGATGAGCCCAAGGTGAGGAGGGAGGCCTCCAGGTGGAGCTGAGGGACAGCTGAGCACCCATGCCTGCCAGGTAACCAGCACTGCTTGCCGTTTCCCTGGAGACTGAGCTTGTGACTCTCAGTGCCACAGTAGCCTGGGGACCCTGTGAGGCCCTTTTAGACAGACAAGCAAAGCCTGTGTCTTCTTTATCTTGATCTCTGCTCCACCCCAACACATCTGGTCACCTCAAGGTCTGAGTTCCAAAGGACCTGGATCCCAGGTCCAAAGGACAGTCAGGATCCCAGCAGTGATGGAGGGTCCACAGGATTAAGTCTGAGAGGTGTCAAGAGTGAGAGCTGACACATTCCCAGCTAGTCAAGACCAGGCTGCCCCTGGCTGGGTGATTGCCAATGACTTCTCTGTCCCCTAGCCTCTTACTCATGTGCCCCAGTCCCATGAGGCTGTGCACCTTGACCCTGGGACTGGACAGACATATGCTATGCGGGTCTGAGGCGAAGCTGAGGGACAAAGAGATTGGATTCAACACAGGAAAGCCACTCCAAGAGAGGAGATTCCACTTTCTGGCCGTCCCCCATGGCCCCTGATCAGTTCAAGGTGAAGCCGCTGCAGCCTGGCCAGCCTGTTGCCAGCAGAGAGGGTCTTTATTTTTCACCTACTTGGTGTGAAATTTTAGGAATCTCAAGAAAATCAAATGCCCTGAAACCGGGCCTGTGCTCTTTGTGACATTTATAAAGCTCCCTCATTTCCTAGAATCATGACAGGAAAGAGCAGCAAATGGTGGGAAGGGAATTGGTGTGATAGAGAGTCCCTGAGTAAGCCGAAGCTCAGAGCTGGGAATGTGCAGATGGAGAAGGGCAATGATCGGATCCAAGCCCTCTCCCTACAAATGTGCAGATGGCTGGCAAGTTTTCTAGAAGTCTCCTAGGACCTCTGCCTCCTGGATTCCAGCAGGGCTCTGCTCCCCAGCCCCCAGGGTGTCTGGACTAATGCCCCTTCCTTGCCTTTGTGCATCTCTCCTTAGAACCTCTGGTTTGCCAACCCCGGAGGCAGCAACAGCATGCCCAGCCGCACCCACAGCTCCGTGCAGAGGACCCGCTCGCTGCCCGTGCACACTTCCCCGCAGAACATGCTGATGTGCCAGCAGCCAGGTAAGCTGGGCTGCCATGTGATCCCTCCCTTCCTGCTCCCTGGGCAGGGGGAGGCCAGGGCGCCAGAATAGATGCCCTGGTGACCCAGCAGGAAAGTGCTGAGCCTCAACTGCCACCACACATTCTTTGGAGCTGGTCGATGTCTTTCCTTTTTTAAACTGTACCTTGCCAGCGGAACAGCAGCTGCCTGGCTGGGAGCCAGCACCCAGAGCCCCAGAGTCCACTGCAGGCCAATGGGGATTTGATACTTGTCAGATTTCTAGATTTCTAGATTGATTTAATCATATATCACTGGCAGAGTTCATGTACAGTGTGTGTGTGTGTGTGTGTGTGTGTGTGTGTGTGTGTGTGTGTGTGTGTAGAAAGTGAGAACGAGACAGAAAAAGAAAATTTGAATATGTAGATGCTATTCTGGGATTGCCTTGGAAAACAGTGACTGGTGGAGTAGTCACCTATCCTTTACCTGGTTCAAGAGCAGCCTGGGCTACACGGGTCTGGAAGAGGGACTGGGGAGTTGGTGAGAGCAACTGAACAAGAGAACCTGAGTTTAGATCCCCAGCACTGATCTAAAAAACCAGGCATAGCAGTGCAAACTTCTAAGGACAGGAGGATCCCTGGGACTCACAGTCCAGGCTAGTCTAGCCAAATCCATTAACTCTAGGTTCAGTGAAAGCCTTGTTTCAAAAAAAAAAAAAAAAAGGTGGGAGAGTGATTAAGGAAGATATTCAATGTTGGCCTCTGGTCTTCATGCGCACTCATGTGTACATGTATGCCCACACACATATGAATACGCATACACCCACCACACATGCATATACGTGCAAAAAATTTTTAATTAAAAAAAATAGATGACCTACTTCAAGTCAATTACACCAGATATACAGCCAACCCTTTCCTCGTGCAGGCAGTGACCTCTAGGTTCATGAGTAACTAACACATACCACACAGCCATCACTGCATCTAGCTCCCCACCAGGCACAAAGCAGAGGCTCCTCTCCACTTGCAGAGGGAGGGAGCGAGTGCTGTGGACCACAAGCTAGCTAGGAGCTCAGGGAACAGAATCGGCCTGTGGCCTGAAGCGAGCAAGGATGCTTCTTGGAAGAACTGGAACTGAGCTTTAAGGGAAAGATGATTCCAGTGACTAGGGTGCCCAGGAACAGAGTTCCCAGCATGTTCCCAAAGCCTGGCTGGGCTGCAGGTCCAGGAGAATACCCACTGACAGACCATGCTGGGGGACTTTGGGTCCAAGCTGATGTCCCCAGATTCTGCCCTTCCCTGTGGAGATCCCTAGGACATTTGAATCTGGGGATCAGACAGACTGGAGGTGGAGTGGTGAAGAGGAAGATCCCGAAAGAGGGGACCCATCCCAGGAAAAGAAAATTACAGCCATAGGTCTGGCACCTGCGAAAATGTCTCCTTGACTTGACTCTTGAAGTCTCCTCATTTGTTCACTTTTGTTTAAAGGTTCTTTTCAACATTTCTATAACCTGGAGCTGTTTTCTTCCTTAGAAGAAATACTAAAGGCCCTATTCCTGGGTCATTTGGTACAAATCTTCTGTTTTCAGACAGATTTAGTAGTACATCCTAGGTGTAAAATATTTCTCCCTGCCTCATCCCCAAACTGTAGCCTTGTAACCTCACTGAAGCCCTGGCACAGCTGGCTGACCAGTCTTCTTCAAGCCCGAATATACCTTGGCCTTCTCCATGCTTCCTAACCTGCCTTTTCCTTCTTGGACTTCTTTCCACAGTCCTCAGCCCTCCTCTTTCTCACTGCACTTCCCCCCACCCCACTCCACCCCCGTTTGCCTCATCGTCATTTTAGGAAGATCAGGGTAAGAGTCCATCGGTGAGTGTTCTGGCTCTGTTGATAGGAATCTCAAACTGTGACTTGGTTTCCCCTTCATTGCTTTACATCAGGACCAACTGGCCAGCATATGTTCAGGGCAGCAAGGGACCTCAAAACAGTGTCACAGTAAGCCTCTCAAAAAGTGCTTACAAGGAAAAATGTCAGTCTCTCCTACCCATCCCAGCCCTCAGTCCCACATCTCCTTAGAGGGGTTGGCTTTTACTTTGCCTGCAAAACTCTAATTAAATCTACATTGCATGCTGGACATGGAACTGTGGATTCCTTGGAGCTTTTTTTTTTAAAAAAAATCCCTCTCCTAGGCCTTATTACCCACCTCCCACCACACCTCACTAACCAACATACAGGAACAAGGCTACTTCATATTTCTAACATGTAGATAAGAAAGAATGCCCCAAGAAGCCACTCCAGGCTCCTTCCCACACACTCGGCACCTTGTTAGTGGCTCCTGAGGGATGTGGTCAGGAAGGGTGAGGCAGGGCACATCCAGGACCCTCAGGATCCTCACTGAAAAGAAAGAAGGCTGCAGAGAGTCTCTTAGAAAGACAGCACTCCTCAACCTCTTCCCTGGCCACCAAATGTATCAAGACCAGCAGTGACTGCGCAAGCCTGTCCTTCCTGAGGAGACAGCTTCCTTCACAAAACAAGCCCCTCTCACCTCCAAGCCTGGTCAGATGAGACTCTTCTCAGAGAGACAACCTCTGGAAGTAGGCCTTCCTCAAAGCAGCCCCATTTGGTCAGCCAGCAGCGACTTCTGGAAGCGTGAGGATAGGACTGTAGGTATCATATCAGCAAGGCAGAAGGAAGCTGTCATCTCAACATAAATAGGAGTGACCATATATGTGGACTAGTTGTATAAGAGCAACCCCAAATCAAATACTCTGAAAACTGCCTAGATGTCTACAAAGCATCCATATGCGGCAATGTTTCCAAATCTTCATGACCACAGTGCATTCGAATAAAGTGTTGACTCTGTGAGCTGACAAAGAATTTCCTCATGATGAAAGACCAAGTGTCTGCAAAGAACAGCCCGAGGCTCTTGGAGACCATCTCCAGCAGCTTTCTGCTTTATTTCCACCTGAACAGGCTTCAGGTGTATCTCAGGACCAGCAGGTGATAACTTCTATGAGTTTATCTCTGTGATGAGTAGAAACACTCCGTGTGGCCTTCAGGAGAGGTCTGGAGCTCAAAACACATGTGGCATCCAACAAGAGTGCCACGTTGCTCACAGAGGCCGGGTGCTTTCCCCTCTGGAAAACAAGCTTGGAAATTGCTTGGGAATGAGTCTTTCTTTTGAAAACAGCTCTGGTCCTGTTTTCAAAGCCACTACCAACTACCCTTGGCACAAGGCCATCTGGGTGTCGAGATGGATGTGATGGCACCTTTCATGGCAGCATTTAGTGATATGACATCTGTCCCCCATGTCAAACCTCCCCTCTGTGCTGGCTCATGATTAGACGACTCTATCCTTACATGCTGCTTGTGTGTAAACACCTTGGGGCATGACATTCCAGCCTCTTATTGTTCGTTTCTTCCTCAGTGTGAGTTTCCATCCTTCTAGAGAACTTGCTTTCAGAGTGAGAAGAGAGGGTGGGTCCGTGAAGAGAGTGGAAGGGGGTGCAGAGACCACGGGCAGAAACTATGTGGTAAACATTTGCTCCTGTGTTTAGATAAGCCTTGGCAAACAGCTTGGCTCAGAACAAGTGACAGTGGGTAGGGAAACTGATCAATGAGCCAATTTCATCCCAGCCAAGAACCTGGCTAGACTGGTCTCCCTCCCCAACTGAACAGAATGGTATGGTATCACCTAGCACTGCATTCTTATCGCTTTTCATGAAAGTGCGGGTCCCAGAGGTCTGCACACTCTTCTGCTTATCTAGATATGGTCCAGAGACCCCAGAGAAAAGTCATGCTCCTGCAGCAGTCTCTGGGACAGCTCTTCCACCAGCCACAACCACCTCTGGTTGTTGAGCAGCTGCTCTACCTGCTTTCTGTCCCCTGCCTGGCCAGTTCTTTTCCTCTTGTTAACACCCGCCCTTTCTTCTTGGTCCCCACCTCCCCTCACCATGGCAGTCGGGGTCCTCTGTTCCCTTCTGTCTCAGCTTTTTTAATTTTCTCACCATCAGCAGGCCACCTTCTCACATAACCAAACACAAAGCTTGTTCAGCTGTACAGCAGAGTAGGCTTGGTGATCAGTTATAAAGATTTTCTTAGAGTCCCCCCAGCCCATTGCTTATTCTAAAGTCTTGGAGAAATCGCCTTCTTACTCCAGCCTCAGGCCTCTTGGAGCACTGCAGAGTCACACAGACATGGCGCTCTGCCCAATGAGAGTGTAGGCCAAAGGACAAGACCACATGCCGGTCTCTTTCAGTGGACCCCACAGCAGCACCTCTGGAATGAATGGGCAGGAGCTCCTTTCCAGAACCTTCTTAAACCTGGGCCTGCTTTGCCCACGTAGGAGATCTGAAAAGGCACAATTCGGAAGTCTCGAGTCAGCCTTGACCCTCAGAAGGCTCAGTCCTGGAATGGTCTAATGGCAAGGACAAGCATGTCTACCTCACACAGGAGTTCTTCCTTTCCAAAGTGCCTGGTACCAGAACTGTTTCGGAGGCTTCCAGATTTGAGAATGTTTGCATACACTTTGCCCGAATCTGAAAATCTAAAATGCTCCAAAATTTAAAACATTTGTAGCATCATGTCCACACATAAAAATTTCAGATTTCAGATTAGGACCATTGATGCTGTGCTTGCAGATGTCATCCAAGCTGAAGGAATTGGGCCTGACTGAGCAACAGCAGAGTCCTTCTGTGACCCCTTCTGAGGGATGCATCGACATCTACCACTCTGTTACCTCTGGGGTCTACATTAACAGGGAAAGAGACCTGCTGGTTAATATGGTCCAGGGGGGCAGCAGCTAGCTGCCCAACTGCCCCTCGGGCTTTGGCTGGAGCTCTGCCCATCTAGCCACACATGGCTGAGGGTTCTAGCCTAAGACAAAAAGCTTTCAATTTCCTGGATGGGCTTCTGGGTCTTGCATGTACAGCAGGACGCCATGAGGTCTGTCTCCATCCATTGCACAATTAAACAGTTGCACTAACAGGAAATGGCGGTGTGAACATGTGGGCTTCTCTGAGAGAATATTCCAGAGCAATTCAGAGTGGTGGGTGGGGGTCGTGGCTTCCCAGTGTGTCAGAATGAAGAGCTGAAGACACAAAAAGCAAGCAGACCAACTTCCCACCTAAAAGAACAGCCATGATGGTTTGGAGATTCCGGAGCCCAGAGCCCTGCAATTCTCAGCTCCCTTTCTGGAACACGCAATACCAGGCTTGGCAAGAAATCCTGCAGCTGAGACACTTCTCTCCAAACGTCGAGCATCTTTATTTATGCAAATCTCTCCACAGTGTTTGTTTAAAGGGAGTGCTAGAGAGTAAACTCAATCTTACAATGAGCATATGGACGGCTATAATTGCTGAGGGTTGTTTTTTTTCCTATTTGCTAACTAGCTATATATAAAATTGTGTTTCTATTTTATAGATTTCACACCCCAAAGGCTGCTAATTTTTGCATATGATTCTCACATGAATGGATGAAAATACGAAAATACTCTTCCCTCTCAGATGGTTTAATTGCCCCGACCCTGTTCTTAGCAGCAACTCCTGGGCAGAGGCGGGGAGTCCTGCCAGTCTCTCTGGCTCTCAACTTTCCTGGAAGCTGGATGGGCTCCATCCACTCAGACGCAGGAGTTGGCCGATCATCTTTCCAAATCCACGAATGCTGAAACTTGCAAGAGAAATACCACTCTGCTTCCCAGTGCCTCTCTTGATGATTGTTTTGCCAGCCTTCTCTTTGGGGATTTTCAATGACAGAAATGGCATCAGCCTCTGTATTAGCTGGTCATGGGGAACCCAAATTGCAAAAAAAAAGACATGTTAATGTCTAGCATATAAGAGAAACAAACAAATGGTTCGGTTTAGCCATTGGTTTCAACTTCCTATTCTACCAGACCACCAACCTCCCTTCCTTCTCCTCCTCCCCCAGACCCACCTCTTCTTCCCTGGTGGAAGAGAGAGTGAAGGAGAAAACAGCCTGAAGTCTGGCCCATAGCGTCCTTTCCCCAAGATCACATAGGAAGGCAGGGGCAATGTTGAGACGTCTTTGTCACCCAGAACACTGCCCACACCACATCAGTTCCATTTTTCTTCCCCTCTCCGTAAGATATCACAGTTCTTAGCTGAAGGTCTCAGAAGCCAGGCCTGGGCTTTGTGGGGGACTCTGAGATAGTAAAGTATTGTTGCTGTCCACAAGGCACTTCCGGCAGTTAAGAGGCATGGAAAGATGCCATTGGATGAGGGATGGGCGGGTGCTGACAATTAAAGCTCTGGCTGGAAACACACATACACACACACACACACACACACACACACACACACAGGGGCTGCTTCACTTCACACTGAGGAAAGATTACAGTGGAACCAGGGAAGATGGAGAGGGTCTTAGATGACTTCAGGCAGTGAGAGAGAGCCAACCTGCAAACTGCCACGGAGTGGGCCTCACAGCCCCTTCTACTAATGTGCTTGGGGGTGAGGGTGGTGACAGTTATGGCAAGTCCCCGCGGTGGGTAAGAAGACACGGCCCCTGGAACAGGCGTGGTCGTGTTCTAGCTCTGAACTAGCTGTCTGATCTTGATCAGCGCCACCTCTTAGAACTCTCCTGGGATCTGGTTTGATGGGTGATGAGAGCTGGCATGGCTACAGTACCCAGTACATTCCCTCACTCCTATGGGCACTCCCCAAGCTGGGGAATTCCTACCCTGCTCCTCATCGCAAAGCAGAAACAGAGGGACATAGGTCCTGCTCTGCTGACACCATTCCTAAACTGGAGGAGGCAGAAGGTAGCACAGGGTACATCAGGCTCTAGTGAAAGGCACTAAAAAATAAATGAACAGAAAGGAGAAAGGGATAGTGTTGAGGGCAAGTACTTTCAAGAACACAGTGGAAACTGAGCTGTGAAATCAGGGAAAGAACGAGCCAGGAGCACATGCGTGGATTGACATTCATTCCAGGGAGCAGCAGTGCAAAGGCCCTTTGTAGGAGAGGACTTGTCGTGGAGCAAAGGAAGGGAGAGTCCATGAGGGCAGAGAAGAACAAGAGGCCAGACCATGACTGGGAGACAGCTCTTTCTATGACGGGAAAGCCACTGGAGTGATAGCTTATGACTGTGATCGGCTCTTTTTAATCAGCAGCTTTCTTCCAGCTTACCCTTCACACCAGCCCTGAAGGTCCCCATGAGTCCTACTGGGGAGGTATGCTGTGACCATCACCCTAGAACCAGATGGCACCATGAATTCTTTCTCCTTGTCATTGGAGTCCCTGTCACTGACATAACCCTCTGTCCCCCTGCAGAGTTCCAGCTTCCCGTGACTGAACCTGACATCAACAATAGGCTGGAGTCCTTGTGCCTCAGTATGACCGAGCACGCCCTGGGAGGTGAGTATGCCCTCCGTCCATGTACCTCTTTGTCATGTGCCTGGGACAGCTACCTGCCATCTGCTGTTTGCACCCTGGCAGCAACTCAGGGGCGCGAGGAGAGCTGGCAGGTACCAGGGAGAGTAGGTGGTGTGCCATTGGACCCACCCGTCCTCAGCTGGCATTCTGGGAGATGAGTTGTGAGGCAGGGACCTGGAAGCCAGAGACCACCGTCACGCCCCTATCCCTGGAAGCCCCACCCCCAGCGCACATTGGAAGCCTACAGCAGTGGTCCTACCCAAGCAGGCACACACAAGACATGGCTTTCTGTGGGAATATCCCCCACAGTATTGGATATGTTCCCTCTCGGCACTGGATCCCCTGGTCTGGGCCAAGCATATCCCATTGAGCTCTAAAAATAGGATGTTTGAAACAAAGATCCCCGCTTGTTTTACATCTCCCTCTTGCAAATGGCTTGTGTGACACCTGGAGCTCCAAGCTGTCTGGGTTGTCCTTTGCCAAGTGACAGGCACCCAGGTTGGAAGCACCCTCATGCCTGCACTGAGCCAGGAACATGGTCACACACACACACACCCTCCCCCGCTGCACGCACACTGGGTGCTCCCTATGACAGCTGTCTCCCATCTCTGTCAGTCTGGCAGGCCCCCCAAGACCCCCCAATCAGCACTCTCCTGGGCCTTAGTGTACAGGCCTTTCTCCACATCCACACATGTGTGGAGAGTTGGCAGTCATAGGAGAGATGTGATGTCCACCTCTTCCTGCCAACCTTCTGAAAGTTGGCCTCAGGTATCCAGAGAAACCACCTTCCCCCACAACCCTCTCCCACCTGGACTCCATACTGTCTGGAAGATGGGCCACCCACACACCTAGAGCCCAGCTGGGCCCTCTCTGGTGGCAATGGGCAGAAAAGCTGCTTTCAGCTACTTGCTTCAGAGAACTTTGTCTACCAGCCTGTGGCTTTGAGACATTTAGTCTCTTCACACTGAAAATTGTGTGCAAATGCAATCTTGACCTGAAACCAAACAGGAAACAAGTATTCTGCATGAAGCAGAGGAGGAGACATGGTGCTCCACCCACCACCTTAGTAGCTGGTGGGCCATTGTGATATCACAGGGCTTCAGACCAAATAGAGAGGGAAAATAAATCCAGGCTCTCTGTGACCTTTCTCGGGAGCTCCAGGGATCTCTGCTGGTTATGTTGATCCTAGAAGTTTCTCTGCATTGTTAGGAGGGGCCACCATCTCCTCCTCTCTGCTGTGTCATTAACGAGAGACCACAAACCATGGCACAGCCGCTCAATGGAATTAAGAGTAGCCAGCCTTAAGAGGGAAGGTAGTACCAGAGCGTGTGTGGCATGGGTGAACCTTGAAATCATCGCACAGGATGAAAGAGGCCAGGTATAAAAACCTCCAGCCCGGTGCCCCCATAGCCACCAACCTGAGGGCAGCTGGGATCTGTGTGTTGCTGTATGTGAGTCAGCCAGAATAGCTGACCTTGTCCCCCAGGGCCTAATGTATCTCAGTTAAGTGACATTCTAGAAGGTCTTATCATCATTGGTAGCAAGAAAGCCAGATACTCTTTATTCAAGGGAAGTTTTCATTGAAAAAGACTTCATTTTTTTTAGCCTGTTCTTCTATTTTTACAAAACACCAACTTGGAACTAATGGGTTTGGGGAAATATTTACATCATATTAATCTCATAAGCCTTTTTTATTGCTGTGGTTATTTTCTTTTCTCAATAATCACCTCTGGTGGGAAACCTCTTAAGTGGTTTCCTGGGCAAATCAAGTTCAGGGGGGCCTAGCCTGGCACAGTGGCAGTGTGCCCTTCCACTATGACAGCACCTGTCTGCTGGCCAGTCCCTTCTGGAACGCCAATAAGTTAAATCACTTTAAAGAAAGACAGCAAGGGAGAGGAAAACAGAGCTGCGTGCTGCGCTCATGACTCAGGAAGGGAGGAGGAAGTGGGTCATGTTCCTGGGACAAAGGGTCCCACATGGCTGTGCCTGATCTTCTGTGCTCTTTAAGTCCTTGGCACATGCTGCCCTCCTGGGTGCAGGTCTAAGCCACTTTCCCCCAGCCTTCCTGCCCCATCTCTTCCCTGCCTGAAGCCCCTCTACAGAACACTGGGGGCAGTGCCTTTGTCCGTTATGGCTTGTGACACTTTCTTAGAAGTTGTCATTGAGTTGTCTGGGGCTTGCTCAGGGTGTGTGGCCCAAAGTGAAGGTTTGTGAGGATGACCCCCAGGCCTGGCTTTTATCTCCCTTCTATGGAAGGCCTGTGTGTGTCACAGAAGGGAGGCCCCACAGTCTGCTAATAGTCTTGAGGGCAATCATATAAGGTAGAGAGGAACTCACAGTCCATTCTCAGAAGTTCTGATGTTCACACTCCCCCAGCTCTTCCTTCTCCCGTTTCCTGGGACTCACTGTCACCTATATGAAGACATTGTATAAGTTATTTCTAAAAGTACTGGGCTTGCACTTATTGGAAAATTGTCATAATAACCATAAAACCTATGGTTCTTACATATATATGATTCCCCCCCCCCAAAGTTGTTGATGTTCATGTGACACGACACAACTCTAGTGAGTCTGGACTTCCTTATTGGTCATTTCCCTAGATGAACACTTTCACCCTTAGAAGATGTGTCACAGACTTGGAATTCAATGAAAATATAACTTGGGGTTAAGTTAGCTGAGATTTTCACACTCCCGGTTATGAGCTTGTCACAGCTATGAAGGTTTAACAGTAATGTGTATGCCAGAGAGCCCGGCAAGAAGGCTTTACCTTTCTAGAGATGCAGGAAGGGCCTTTCCACATTCCCGTCATAGAGAGAGTTTTGCACACACCCCTGCTCTTCCAAGACCATTACCAGTGTAGACCCCCATCTCAGGAAGCTCACCTTGACGTCACAGGAAGTGAGAAGTTATTAATTAGAAGTTCACTCCAATGCGTCAAAGACTCAGGAGCCATTGCTTCCCTACTTTGAAATCTCTCCCTGAACTTAAAGAATTTACACACGTGCATATACACACATGAGAACAGGTGAAACTGGGGAAATCTACATAAGAGCAACGGCTTGAATCAAGGTCAATATCTTCGTTGTGATGTTACGCTGTAGCTTTGTCACCACTGGGGGAAATCTGACAAGGTGCTCCTGTGCTCTCTAGATAATTTCTTATATCTTCATGTGATCCTATAATTATCCGATAAAAATTTCAATTAAACGTTCCCCCTCCAAGTTCCAGCTGGCCAGGAAATCCATGCTGTGGGCTCATTTTTATCCCATGTCATTTAGGTCCCTCCCTAACTTTCCCTAGAATGCTCAGGCACTCCTCTCTCCCACATGAGTCCTGTGTAGTAACTAAAGATACCCCATCTCCTTAGGCCAGGCTGACCATAGTGGGGCCTGGACAGGTCACACTGGCTGGTTTCTAGGGTTTGATAAGGCCAGGAAGGCACTCTGCCACTCTGACCATCATCTCTGCTTGGTCTCCCACCCTTCTTCCTCAACCTCAGCCCCACCATCCCACTTTCTGTGTGCAAATCCCTCTCCCCATCATCCTCTCCTGCCTCCACTCCTCCTTGCCTGAAGCACATTTTTTCCTACCAACACCATCCACATCTCTCCCTCTGTTTGCTGAATAAGCCCCCTGTCAGCTCCTGTATGGACCAGTCCAGGGCCATCTTCAGTCACCCTCTGCCACTAGCCTTGGTCCTTCTCCAGCTCATCTGACACTTGCCAGAGAAGCCTTTCCAAAACCAGAGCTCATGACTGCTTTTGATTCTGCAACTACCTGCCCAGGGTCTAATGCTGAGGACTATGCTAGAAGCCCAGTGGAAGCCGCCAGCTGAAAGGAGGGAGTGCACGCAGCTACCATGGTCTCACTCATCCCTGAAGTGCATTGTACTACTTGGTCGCCTGGCCCTTAAGTTCTCAGGGTGCAGACTCTGGGTGGTCTCGAGCTCTTAACTTTCACAAGTTCTTTCAGCTCCCGTGCCCACATCGTCTGTCTCAAGTGTTTCTGCCTTGGTCAGATTCTTGAAACAGAGTTTGGACCAGATCTATCCAGGCATGATGCACAGCCGCCTCATCCCCAGCCTTTCATCAGGAGCTTGAAGTAAGAGAGAGAGGATTCTGAAGAAATGATTGCAAGTTCAGAAAATCCATTTGCATGTCCATCATGGCCCCTGCCTCTTGCTACTTGGTCGCCCAGCCTTCACCCTCAACCTCAGATACACCCCAAGGCCCACCATCCACTTTGTTGTGTGTCCTACCCTCTCTGCCTGACACACTTGCCTACCGACACCATCCACAAAAGTCGGTTTGTCTCTGTGAAACCATCTTTGATTTCCAAGGTCAACTTAACAACACTCTCCAGGTTCCTACTGTCTCAGTATATACTCCTTTAGAGCAATTATCACTCAGAACACTATTGTCCATTTGCCTGTCTGCTTCCTACCTAGAATAGGGACACTTGAGAGGTAAGGATTAGGTTTTATCTTGGCTCCTGGACAAAATAAAAATAAAAAAGAACAGGGAGGAAGAGGAGGAGAGAAAAAGAAAAAGAACTACTCCCCAGATGTTGTGTGGGTGGACCTATGACCTCATCTCTTCTGAGACGAAGAGACTGTCAGTGCGCTGAGCCAGGCTGTTTTGCTTACCCATGCCTTCTGTGTGCTTCCTTCTTTCCCAGATGGGGTTGACCGGACCTCCACAATCTAAAAGCTGAAGATGAGAGTGACTGCGCTGGCCGTGAAATGGACTGCTGCGGGCCCAGTGTCAGCCATCTTAAGGGTTGCTTTGCAGCCTTTTCCCCTGGTCCCTCACCCATTTTGATTTTGTGAGAGCGTAGGTCATCCTTGTAAACGTATCAGTAGACCTGGGATTGGTTATGTTGTCATTTGTTTCTGTCATGGGATGGGATGGTGTTCAGGGTGGGAAGGGGTGTCTAGGGATACTGGAGAGACTGGGAGGGGCGGAGGGATACTAGTGGCTTCCTGGATGGAAAGGGGGGAGCCATGTGAGAGATGTGAGGGACACAGGAGGGAGGCAGAAGCCATGACCCCTGGGGAGTCTGGCCGGCTTCATGGTCTTGAAGATGGTGGATACAAGCGACCAAAGCAGGATGAGGCAGGCCTGTTCATGCCTCCCCAATCGGATTTCCCCAAAGCCCCCACTGTGACACCCAAGGAGAGAGCCACATGGCAACAGGGGGCAAGATGAAGAGACCCCCCTCCAGCAAAATTTCAGAAAAACTTTGATTTGTGTGCTGTTTACATAAGAATTTTAAAGGGTACATACAGCGTCAAGAGTTTGGGTAGCACTTCTCTACATACTATGGTTTTCTAACGGACTTATTCTTGTTATGGGTTCATTTTGTTTCATCTATTTTTATAATAGCAGCATGGGAAGGTGGATGTCGTCATGTAGGCCTGAGGTGATGCCTCTCAACATTAGGTGGGAGGAGTGTGTGGGTGGATTTGAAGGACAAGAATGTGGCCAGAAGGCACTAGGCAAGGACACAAGAATGATGGCACCATGTGATCAGTTACGGATTTGCTCACAGGTCACCCAAAATTTTTAAACAAACCTTGCGGCCTCTTTCTGGGCTGGATTTGCATCTCATCCAAAAGGTCTCTCTCTTCCTCCCCACCCTGCAAACAGGCCTGATCCAACCACCCCTGTTCTTTACACACACACACACACACAGGTGGGTAAGAGTTCCACCAGAAAAGCAAGGATGGATTTTTTTTTCTTTACATGTGTCTCATAATACCCAGACGATGAGTTCAAGCCATTAGCAGTGAGGTTTTTAGAGGAACTGGAGCCTGGTGCCCATATGGCCTTCACTCAGTCCCTGCTGAGAAAGAGGAGGAAAGAATAGCCCAGCAGTGTATTAAAGGGTCTGTCAACAAGTGTTGGAGAGAGTATGTGGGCATGGCAGTGGGCTTTCACGGCCCTGTTCCCACCATCCAAGGGGGACGAGGAAAGCTGACACAGAAATGATGACTGTGTATATTGTTGGCTGATTTATCTAGCCATACAGAAGGGAGGGGGAAGCACACCCATTCACTCATTACACATGGGAGATTAACTATGGTTCCACAAAGTAATAGCTCTATTTCTTAAGGGCAAGAAAGACAACGTTTCAGAATTTGATACGATGGAGGGTATTAGAGGAAATCAAGAAGGAATTGTGCTCTGCACTGGAAAATTGGGTTGTGTAAATGATGGAATGAATGCTCAGCCAGAGGCACGATCAGGGAAATAATATCAAGTCTGTTTATTAAATGGGTGAGACTAGTGCCTTTTTTTTAAGTGAAGTTAGAGTCCAAATTAAAGGGATCAGACCATGAAAATTACTGCACTTTGCCTATGGTTTTTTTTAAGTTAATGAAGTGCATACAGATTGAACAGACCTTAATAAAATCCACACAACTTTCTTTTACTTTCATGATTAAAAATGTACACCCAGCCCAGCCTGGGATGCTGTCACAGAGGTTTGAACAAGTCTTTGTATAACCCAAAAAGCTGACAGCACCTTGACCAGCTCAAACCCTTAGTGAGCTTGGATGCACAACCTCATGCAATGCATTAAAAAAAGGCTCAGCCTTCTTCTTGGGTGACTAAAGATGCAAATCCATGTGCAGAAAGAGGCAACTTTTTAGTTGATATTTTTAACCAAGTGCCATTAACATTCATCTGTCACATCCCTTTCCTAAACAAGCTGAATGTTGGGGTGTGTGTTAGGATGGATGACCACATGTAAGGCAAGAAGCATTGGTCAAAATGGTGAAGGCCAGAGGTAAGGGTTTGAGGATGTGTTTCGAGGATGCTGAGAAGGTGAATAGTGAGGAGAGAAACAATGGTATTGCTGGTCTCGTAGAGAGAGGAGAAAGCATCCGGGTCTGCTGCAAAACACAAGCATCCATAAAGACTCACATTATCAGAAGACGGACTGTGAACACAATCACACTAGCATGAATCCTTTAAAAGGAAGAAGACCTTGAAGTATTTGCAAATCTGAATTTCTATTTATTCCTCCATTGAATATAGAAGCAATGGTTATCTGATTATTAGAGATATTATTTTGGATATGTTACTTATTAACTTGCTATGGCTGGTAACCATGATAAAGTCTGTTATTAATAACAACATAATTCTTTTTTAAAAAAAAAGAAGAAAAGCTTATTTTTCATTGATTGTATAGCTTTATCTACTCAGTTGTTTTTGCTATATTAGTGTTTTAATTTTAAGTTGTGTTCTGATGAATTTGAGGAGCCCGTCCCCACCTTGTTTTGAGTTCTGTGTTGACTGCAGGTATACAGCTCAATTTAAAAATCCTAAAGCAAGAGAATTTTATTTATAACAGAATCAAACATTTGCATGCTGTGAAGTCAGATCTTTAGTAATAAAGCAGCAGTGCCTTTTTTTGTATTTACCCATTGACCCTCAAATGCAGCTGTTTTATATTAAATAGTTAACAGTTTTAGGGAAAAAAAAACTCAGAGTAAAATCTATTTCACTACATGGTTCCCCGCCACCTTGTTCTGATTTAAGCAACTGTGTCTCAGCCCCGGTTCAGGCACAGGCTTTTCTCCAGTATCCTTGTCATGTATGATGTTATATTGGTGCTTTTATTCATGAGTTTTCTTACCAGAAAACAGTAGGAAGAAACACACAAACTGTGTATAAGACATGAAACATTGCTGCTGATATGTTCTTGTTTCTTTTTCTTTTTTTTTTTTCCAACGTGCTTTTGAGTTTCACTTTTTAAACATGAACCAGCAAGCCAAGTAGATGCTGCTGGGTCTGCGTGCCTGCCAACGGCTGCTTTTTGCACCAAGCTCTCAAATCCTGGGTTCCATCCAAGGGTCCCTTTCTAGGACTTGGGATTTTGGAGCTGTGGCTGGGCCCTATCTCCATTTGCCTGAAGCAACACTGAGGAAAACCAGGTTTTCTTTTGAGGTATCGCTGGCTGCCTTTTACAGAATGGGTCTTTAGTTTTTCTGTGCCCTCATAGCTCCTGCCAGTGCAAGATTGTGCCCCAGAGCCTGGTCTAAGCGCTGAGCTGGGCTCAACAGGCAGAGGGGAGAAGTGGGTGGGGTAGATGACTCCTTTCCTGCAGCGTGGGTGTGTGTGGGAAGCACCCTACCCTGCGCTCAGGTGTGCCTGTCACCAGCAGACCCCATAGAAGGATAATCTGCACATGGAGCTGTGATGACACTAATGTGCTTTTTCTTTATATTTTTTCTTTTTTACAAGTCATCAGAGATGTTTGCAAAGTGAGTTTTATTTTTTTGTAATTCCTTTATCTTGACTTAAAGGTGAATGTGTATTCCTCTGGGAGGAATAGGAAGAAAACAGGAATGTTAATAATGTCAAACAGAACACTTCCTCCCTTATTAATATATAACCCTCATGTAATTATGCCTAATGTAAGCTGACTTTCCAAAAGCTTTTTTTTGTTGCATGCCCCATACAGGCATCTGTATTGTACATGCATGCCTCTCGTCCTGTTTTCCTGTAAAAAGTTAGTGAACAAAGAAATATTTTTGCCTAGTTCATGTTGCCAAGCAATGCATATTTTTTAAATTTGTCGTATATGGAAAGAGCATGTTTGTTACATGTAAAAGCTTTACTGATATACAGATATACTAATGTTTGAAGATGCTGTTCTTTGCAAGTGTACAGTTTTCAAATGTTGTTACCAGTGAAACACCCTTGTCTAAACTTGCTACAATGTATTTATTACTCATTTCCTCCCAGGGAACTAAGAATCATGGCTATATTTCATATCAATGTTATATTGAAAACGAAAGGAAATGATTAATACAAGGTTTTGTAACACTGGTGTGTGTCTTTTTTTTTCTTTTTGTCAACATGATTAATTATAAAACAAGACCTGAGTCTTAGAAATAAGCCAGCAAGGAAAAAATCAGCATGAAATTTCCATTAGTTCTTCTCACCTGACCTTGAAGAATCTCTTTAGCTATGAGTTCCTTTTTTTTTAAAATATATGTTTATTGTCCATAATGTGTTACATTATTCAGTGGGCAAACAATGAGTTGTTATCCCCAATTCCCCAATACCCCCCCATCCCCAATCAGCTGGATATCCTCCTCCGTGTACTGTCTGGATCAGTCCTTGTGGCAGGGGATCCTGGATAGCCTAGTACTCAGCCCGGTCCTCCTAGCCCTAGTGTGTTGTTGCTGAAGGGTGTCATGCCTCTGGATAGTCTCCCCCACCACGACTCTTACAATCTTTCCGCCCTCTCTTCCACATAGTTCCCTGAGTCGTGGTGGATGAGTATTAAGGCTGCTTTAAGATTGTGAGTTTAGGGGTCTTTGTGTCGAAGATCGTTGGTTTCTGTCTCACTGGTTTATCCTGTGTAGATTGAATGTCTGTGGCTGTGGGTCCCTCGTTCCTCCCGTCATTCTCTGCGGGGTTCCATATGGATCCTCCACGTTAATACTATGGTGGCTCCTCTCTTGCCAGAATCTCAGGTATCGGCCTACGGTCGGTTGGTAGGGTTAGATGGGCCCCAGCTCTCTCGCTGCATCCTGAAAAATACAAACACAATCTCCACTGGAGAGTGTGATCAGTGTAGGTTAACAAATATACACATTTCTGGATTACCTAGATTCTATTTTTAGTAGCCTCCCCATCAATCGCTCCCATAGTGCATCTTGTCTTGTCTTGGGAGCCCAAGAGTACGGGATCCGGTGACTATCGCCCTGAATCCCAAGTTCCAGACAAGGGGTCCCCCTCACTAAGTGGAAAATTGGCCGAATTTGAAAGCTGTTGATTGTCTCCCACAGGCCCAGGCTCCTCCATTGCACAAGTGCTCCTTTCTTGGTTTGCTGTTCTCTCCCAGTAGGGGGTGTGGTCAGCCTACTCATGACCGCAGATTGTGTTTCGTGTCAGTGGTCTCTGTTTACTCCAGCTGTTGTTGATCATTTTCCCCTAGCAGCCTGTGCAGTGCCTTCCAGCACTAAACTAACTGCCTTCTGGGGGTTGGATATTGTTCCGGACGTTGAAGGGTCTCTCGATGCTGGTCAATGGCATTCTGTGGTTTCTTCAGCAACAGGGTTTTGCCTCAGGCCTAGGGAGGGCACCCAAGAGCTTTGACAGAATTCTGTCTTGTTGTTGGAATCTCATGAGTCGCTTTGGTCAACAGCTCAGTGAGGGAAGGAACCCATGGTTGGAACCAGGGGTTGTCAGGCTGTTCTAATTATTCACAGGCTTAGACTCTCTCCCCTACTACTCATGGCCCTTCTTGCCAGATGACGCTCACTACTTACTCAACAGGTTACAATATGCTCATGAGGATTTTATGTTTTTGAACCTAATATGGTTTACCCTCAAGCTTAAGCCATACCCCTCCCCCCATCCCTCATTCATAACCTCTCACTTCTTGCTACTAGTCTGCATAAAGAACACGGTTATCCTGGTTAAGGACCACATATGAGGGAGAATATGCAGGGTCCGATTCTCCGTTCTTTTGAGTGTTCGCTTAGTAAGATCTGCTTGAAGTCAGACCATTTTTTCCTAAATTTTGATATGTCATTTTTCCTTTCAGCTGAGTAAAATTCCATTGTGTAAATATACCACAGTTTCTCTATCCATTCTTCCATGGATGGGCATTTGGGTTGATTCCAATACTTGGCTATTATGAATTGAGCTGCTATAAATATAGTTGTACAAATATTTCTGTGTTGAGATGTGACATCTTGTGGGTAGATGCCTAGTAGAGGGATAGCTGGGTCCATTGGTAGTTCTATGTCAGTTGTGTTCAGGAGTTTCCACACTGCTTTCCATAGTGGTTGAACAATTTTGCAATCCCACCAGCAGTGAATGAGGGTTCCTCTTTCCCTGCATCCTCGCCAGCAACGACTGTTGTTGGTTTTCTTTATTATTGCCATTCTGACCGTGGTAAGGTGGTATCTCATTGTGGTTTTGATTTGCATTTCCCTGATGCTTAGGGATGCTGAGCACTTTCTCAGGTGAGAAAAGGCCATTTGTGTTTCCTCCTCTGTGAATTCTCTGTCTCTGAGATCAGTGCCCCATTTTGTGAGGGGGCAATTTGGGTTTTTCCTATTAATTTTTTTGAGTTCTCTGTAGGTTCTGGAAATCAGGCCTCTGTCTGTGTTGTAGCTGGCGAAAATCATCTCCCAATTTGAAGGGGGTCTATTGACTTTGAGAACAATGTTTTTGTCTGTACAGAAGCTTTTGAGCCTGATCAGGTCCCATTGGTTAAGTGACTGTTGTACTTCCTGGGCTACTGGAGATTTGCTCAGGAAGTTGTTCCCTACTCCTATCTCATGTAAGGTTTCTCCAACTTTTTCTTCCAGGGTGTTCAGGGTTATAGGCTTGATATTGAGGTCTTTGATCCATTTGGATTTGATCTGTGTGAATGGTGAAAGGAGTGGGTCTAATTTCATTTTTTTACATGTGTTTATCCAGTTTGTCCAGCACCATTTGTTGAAGATGCTATCTTTGGCCCAGCATGCATTGTTGGCACCCTTGTCGAAAACTAAGAAGCTAAAGTTATTTGCATTAAAGGCTGGGTCTTGAGTCTATTCCACTAGTCAGACTGTTTTTCTGTCAATACCATGCTGTTTTAGTTACTATGGCTTTGTAGTATGTTTTAAAGTCAGGTATGGTGATACCTCCTGCATAATTTTTTCTGCTCAGAATAGTTTTAGCTATTCGAGGTCTCTTACCCTTCCAAATAAATTTGGAGATTATTTTTTCAATGCCTGTGAAGGAGGTTGGGATTTTTATTGGCATTGCATTGAATCTGTAGATTGCTTTTGGCAGGATTGCCATTTTTACTATATTGATTCTCCCTAACCATGAGCATGGAATGTCTTTCCATCTTGTCACATCCTCCTCTATTTCCCTTTAGAGTGTTTAAATATTTTCCTTATATAAGTCTTTCACTACCTTGGTTAGTGATATTCCCAAGTATTTTTTTTTTATTTGAGGATATAGAGAACGGGACAGTTTCTCTGATGTCTTTTTCCCAAAGTTTGTCTTCTGTATATAGAAAGGCTACTGATTTTTGTGTGTTAATTTTGTAACCTGCCACTCTGCTGAAGGCATTGATCACCTTCAGGAGATTACTAATACTGTTCTTTGGATCTGATATATATAAGATCATGTCATTTGCAAAGAGGGATAGTTTGACTTCTTCCTCTCCAATTTGTATCCCTTTTATGTTGTTCTCTTGTCTTATTGCTTGGGCTAGAACTTCAAGCACTATGTTAAATAGCAGTGGTGAGAGTGGACATCCCTGTCTTGTTCCTGAGTTGAGGGGGAACTCCTTGAGTCGTTCCCCATTGAGGATGGTTTGTGCTTTAGGAGATCTGTATATTGACTTTATCATGTTGAGGTATAGGCCATCTATGCCTATTCTTTCCAGGGTTTTGAACATGAAGTGGTGTTGAATTTTGTCAAAAGTCTTCTCAACATAAATTGAGATGACCATGTGGTTTTTGCTGGTGAGTTTGTTAATGTGGTGAATTATATTTATCGACTTTCGTATGTTGAACCATCCCTGCATCCCTGGGATGAAGCTGACTTGGTCAGGGTGAATTATAGACTTGATATGGGTTTGTATTCGGTTTGCTAGGACTTTGTTTAGGATTTTTGCATCCATGTTCATCAGGGATATGGGTGTGTAGTTTTCTTTCTTTGTTACATCCTTGCCTGGTTTGGGAATTAGGGCAATGGTAGCTTCATAGAAGGAGTTTGGGAGCCTACCCTCTTTTTCTATGTCCCTGACAAGCTTCAAAAAGAGAGGTTTCAGTTCTATGATGAAAGTTTGGTAGAATTCATCTGAGAACCCATCTGGACCTGGGCTTTTCCGTTTCGGGAGGTTCTTGATTACTGATTCAATCTCTGTGATTGTTATTGGATTGTTTAGGGTCTTTATCTGCTCTGGTCTGAGCTTTGGAAGTTGGTAGGTGTCCAGGAATTTATCCTTTTCTTCCAGGTTCTCCAATTTTGTAGAGCAGAGGTTTTGGAAGTATGACCTGATGATACATCCAATCTCTTCAGGATCTGTTGTGATCTCACCCTTTTCATTTTTTATTTTGTTAATTTGGGCCTTCTCAGTTTTTCATTTGATTAAGTTAGCCAGGGGTTTGTCAATCTTATTGACTTTTTCAAAGAACCAACTCTTTGATGTGTCAATTTTTTCAATCGTTTTGTTTCCAAGTCATTAATCTCAGCTCTGATCTTAATTATTTCCTTGAGTCTCGAGTTCCTAGGGTTGGATTTTTCCATCTGTTCTAATGACCTTAGGTATGATGATAGTTGGTTGATTTGAGACCTCTCTGTCTTTGTTATGAAGGCATTTAGAGCAATGAATTTCCCCCTTAGAACTGCCTTCATTGTGTCCCAAAAGTTCTGAAAGGATGTATCCTCATTATCATTTGTTTCTAGGAAGTTCTGGATTTCCTGTCTGATTTCTTGTTTGACCCATTCATTGTTCAGGAGCAACTTGTTCAGTCGCCCATATCTGATGAAATTTTTGGATCCTCTCCCATTGTTAATTTCTAGCTTTAATGTGTTGTGGTCTGATATGATGCAGGGAATTACATTGATCTTTCTGAATTTGCTGAGGGATGATTTATGACCTAGAATATGGTCAATTTTGGAAAAAGTTCCATGCGTCGCTGAGAAGAATGTGTAATCTGTGTCCTTGGGGTGAAATGTTCTGTAGATGTCTGTTACCTCTAGTTTTTCAATGGTGCCATTTAGCAACTTGATTTCCCTGCTTGTCTCTTGTTTGTACGATCTGTCTAGGGATGACAGTGGAGTGTTAAAGTCTCCTACTATGATGGTGTTGGCATCTATATCTGCTTTGCTTTTGAGTAATTTATGCCTAATGAATTGAGGGGCCCTTGCATTTGGTGCATACATATTTAGTATAGTGATGTCTTCTTGCTGTATTGTTCCCTTGATGAGTAGGAAGTGGCCATCATTCTCCTTTTTTATTGCTGTTGGCTTAAAGTCTATTTTGTCAGATATTAGAGTAGCCAAACCTGCTTTTTTATTTTTCCCACATGCCTGAAAATTTGTTTTCCACCCTTTTATTCTCAGTAGATTACTGTCTTTAGCGATAAGGTGTGTTTCTTTCTTGTAGGCAACAAATGGAAGGGTCCATTTTCCTGATCCAACCTGCTATCCTGTGTCTTTTTATAGGAGAGTTGAGTCCATTTACATTCAAAGTTATAACTGTGAGGTTTATGTTGCAGAGAATATGGAGGTTGGTATCTGAGCTGTTGCTGCTCTTTTGTGTTACCTTGTTTGTTCTCTGTTACTTTCCTGGGGTCAGTTATTTGTTTCGTCTGCAAGGGATATCTCATGAAGTATCTTTTGCAGGTTTGGCTTTTTGCGCAAATAATTGTAAAGCTGATTAGTCTCATGGAACACTTTAATTGCTCCATCAATTATGACGGATAACTTTGCTGGGTAGAGTAGTCTAGGTTGGAATCCATTCTTCTTTAGGCCTAGAATCGCTTTGTTCCAAGCTCTCCTGGCTTTTAAAGTTTCAAACCATGGAGAAGTCTGACGTGATTCTGATGGGTTTTCCTTTATATGTGAGTTTCCTTTCTCTCGTTGCTCTAAGGACTCTCTCTTTATCCTCAGTACTAGGCATTGTAGCTAAGATATGTCTTGGGGTGTTCCTCCTTTGATCCAATTTGTTTGGGGTCCTCTGTATCTCTTTTGGTTGTACAAAATTATATCTTGCCAAGTATGGAAAGTTTTCTTGAATAATTCTGTTGAAAATATTTTCTATGCCCCTTGTTTGGTTTTCTTCTCCTTCCAGGATCCCCATGATCCTGAGATTAGGTCTTTTTATGGTATCCCACATTTCCCTTGAGTCTTGTTCACTTGCTCTTTTGAATTTTGTCAAGGCTCTGATTTCCCTTGAATTCTCCTCTGTTCTGTCTTCCATGTCTGAGGTTCTGTTTTCCCAGTGATTGATCCTGTTGGTAAGAGATTCTAGGGATGTTATTATTTCAATGTGGTTTTTGTTTTCTGCAACATCTTTCTGGTTTGCTTCTATCATCCTGTTGAGATGTGATTTCATTTCAAGGTTTGATTTAATTACTTCTTCTTGACAGTCATTCTTATATTTGCAGATGTCTTCGGTTAATTTGGAAAGCTGGTTTTTGATACCTTCAGTTTGTTGGCTTGTCTTTAGTTCTGATATGTCTCTTCTGACGTCCATTTGGTTCTCTAATATATTAAGCCTGGTGGCAAAGCTAATGAGCTGAC
>PVHP010013500.1:0-40773 GCA_004024765.1 Zapus hudsonius | reverse complement strand
CGCCCCCCCCCCCCACGCAGGCTGGCTGAACTTTGATGTGTTGGCCAGAGAGGAAATGCTTGTGTGGGTGGCCTGCCTCTCAGAGTCATTTGGGAGTGAGTGCCAGAGGGTGGCCCCAGCTCAGAAGTGAATCTTGAGAGGGAAGAAGAGACCAACTCTGTGAGCCCACCACATGAGAAACTGCATCATCTCAGAGAATGATTCTCTCTGGAGAATGAGTGTCTTCAGAAACCCAGAGCTCAGAGATGCCTGGGACTGAGGAAGGACAGAGTGTACCCACACATCAGTGGACCTTCAGCAGGAGGCCATCACCACAGGGCTCTCAGAAAAGCCCACACATCAACCATGGGAGAAGGAGGGGATGTGAGAGGCAGCTCACAGGCCTGCCCACCACTTGGAAATTCAGAAGCCCTCACCTAGCTCCTGCCTGTCCAAGTTTGCGGAGTCAGAGCCACACTAGGTGGGGATAAAACAGAGAGGAAAAGGAAATAAAAGATTCTTGGCTTCCTGCTTTATAGCCTGCCTGAACTTGTAGTAAGGAAAATGCCTTAAAGGTTTTACCAAATAACCTTGACCTTGAGTGGAGGAATTGAGACTGGTTTTCCGTGAATGTTGGTCCTTTTATCAACTAAGGATCCAGAAACATAAACTTACCTAAAATGCCCCATCCCAGGAAGAGAAAGCAACTGCCCCCTGGAATGTTTCTTTGGGAGGGTAGGTGATAGCAATAAAAGGCTTAATCATTAAATTCTTTATCTTTCAATGTGTCCCAATCAAAATCCCAGCTGGGCAGAGCATGGGCGAGGGGAGGGCTGTCGGGGAGAAGGAAGAGGAGGATTTGTGTCCAGTTCCTCCTATACCACGTGGTCTCCATCTTCCTCAAAACCTCAGAGAAAATCACCACTGTCGGGTTAGCTGCCATGGCTCCTCTCTGTTTCCCATCACTTGATATGCTTGGCACTGAGAACATCCTGATTTTCCTCTCTGGAAAGGGTTATTAGTATTGGAGTGGCTTCCAGGGAGAAGCCAATGTGTTCTTGACAGCGGTGCACACAAACAGAATTCCTCCTGGATGAGTGTTCCTTGGGTCCTCAGAGATTTTCACGACATCTTGCTTCCTACTTAGTTTATAGAAGCAGACCTGAGGCAGAAGCTGGAGCACGCCAAGGAAGTGACCGAAGAAGCAAAAGTTACCTTGAGGGACTTCACAGCCCAGAGAACACGAGTGGACAGATTCATCAGTGACATAACAACGTGGCTGACCAAGGTGGAGGAATCCCTGAGCAGCTGCGCCTGCACCCAGACCTGCGAAAGCTTGAGGAAGGTCAAGGTAGGCGATGGACTCTCCTCCAGGGCTCCTCTTGAATAGTAACGTTAGTTCTCCTGCTTTGTGACTCTAATAATAGTATAACCTCTGCTTTCATTGATGCATATGGAAAGTATTAACAGTCTCTGACTCATTCATAATGTTGGACAAGGAAAAGTAAGCAATGTGAGAAAAACTAAAGGTAGACATTCAGAAATGAAAGCATGCATTGCTGTAAGGGCTACTCTTATCATAGACATATAATTTGCTTTTTTTAAAATTTAGTAAAAGGGTAAAAGACTGTATGAAAACCATTAAACGTCCCATCAATTTTCAAATTGAATGACAGATGGTTTTCCATCGCGTAATTATTTGTATGCTCTATGGGATTTCTTTCATCTATAGAATTTGTGTTTTTTTTTTTTTTTGTCAAGAAGACATAAGATGAACAGATGACATTCCTGCTGAAAAGTTTATAAAGGAGGTGTGTTGAGTTAACTTCTAAGAATTTGTAGATGATTCTCTTTGAGTTTATTTTCTTTTTAAAATTATTATTATTGTGGGGGATATATATGCCACGACAGGCATGTGGAGATCAGAGCACAATTTTGAAGTGTCTTTGACCCACCTTCTTTGAGGCAGGGTCTCTTACTGCTGCAAGAAATGTCACTTAGCTAGCCTGTGAGATTCTGGTTCTCCTGGTTGCACTTCCCATTGTCATTGAAGCCACTTTGCATGTGGTTTTACATAGGTGCTGGGGAATTGAACCCTGGCCAGCAGGCTTTCCAAACAAGTACCTTTAGCCACTGAGCCATCTCCCCAGCGCCAGTAAATGTACTTTTCTATATTTGAAACAAAGGGCATGTATACTTGAATTAACTGCTGGTGTTGTGAGAGTTTCTAATCAAGCCACTGAACCCACAGTCCTAGGCAAAAATCCATAAGGACCTATTCATCTGCTTGAAATCCTAGACCATAGCCCAAAGTCCAAACATCTCCAGGAACTGCTTGTTACCAAGGAGGACTAGACTATGATCAGAGCAGTAACCTTCTCATTGCTGGAACAAAACCCCAACCAGAAGCAGTCATGGGCAGAAAGGGTTTATTTTGGCTTAGAGTTTCAAGGGGAGGTTCAGTCATGGCAGGGAAAGCATAGAAAGAAGGAAGCTGGTTCACATCAGCAGTAGGGAGGAAGCAGCAAGAGTGACCTAAGGGCTGGATTATAAAATCCCAAGGCTCAGCTGCCCCCTGAGACACACCTCTTTCATGGAGACTCCACCTCCCAAGAGCTCTTACTGGCTGGCAATCAAATATGAGGCTTAATCACAAATATGTGAAACTATGGGGGACATTTTATATTCAAGCCACTACATGTATTTTTAATACATGTATTTTAATACATGTCCACCACAAATATTCAAAAAATGACCCCTTCCTTAGGTACATACTTACTACTACTGAATAGATTTCAATATCATCAAATTCAGATTTTAAAAAACTACCATTGTGAGCCAGGCATGGTGGTACAGGCCTTTAATCCAAGTACTTGGGAGATTGAGATATAGGAGGATCATCCTAAATTCAAGACCACCTGGGCTCTAGAGGGAGTTTCAGGTCATCCTGAGCTAGAATGAGGTCCTGCCTCATAAGAAAAATAAATGCCATCATGAAATGTCTGAAGCATCTCCCCTGAACGTGGCAAGCATCCTTCTCTTCATGGTACTCTCCTTTTGTAGGATATTCAGAAAGAACTTCAAGGACAGCAAGGTGATATCAGTTCCACCCAAGAAAGTCTCAATAGCTTGTGCCGCAAGTACCACTCTGTGGATTTGGAGAGCCTGGGCCGGGCAATGACTGGGCTCATAAAGAAGCATGAAGCCGCCAGCCAGCTGTGCTCCAAAACCCAGGCCAGCCTGCAGGATTCTCTGGAAAAACATTTCAATGGTGAGCTATCCAGGGTTGAGCCCAGAGTAGCTGTTTATGAGAGAGATTCCAGGGCAAATGCTGCCTAGAACCAGAACCGCTAGCCAAAGTTTGAGAAACCTTCCAGATAAACAGCTTTGAAAATTCATTTGTGCTCTGAGATTGAGTGACCAAAGTGCTGTGCTGAAGGCTCTTACTGTACATGGTATGATTCCCATCTCTCCTTGAGAAAGAAAGCAGGAGTCCACCCTGGATAGGGCCCTGAATTTCATCTGGATTTTCTACATAGAGCTTATGCATGTGGAAAAGTACTTCTATTCAAGTGTCCAGCAGCCAAATAGTTAAGAGGAATTTTTAATTTTATGCCTGGATGAAATGTCACCATAAACCTCGATGTTACATGAGGCTTTGAACAATGGAAGCCATCAGTCCTTTTCTATCTCTGCTTCAGCTTCCCTACAGCTGGGTCATGTGAGGAAGTAGATACATAGGAACTCTCTAAGACAACGTGGGAAAATGCGAGGTAGTTCCTGCCCATGCTGTAAACGTGGCTTTAACCTCCCCTGACATTTCTCCTGTACTCTGACAAATTATTTACTTAATAAATCAATGGGAAACCTGGCATTCCAGACCTCCAGTGACAATGGCTTTTCCATCTCGTCTCTGAGTGAATGTCTCCATGGAGACATGGCTATTCATGACTGTAGATCATGTCATGTTATTTTCCACATTATAATTTTCTTGCTGGAATATTCTATAAGGCAAAGATGTGATGAGCTGAAATGCAGAAATGACTTATTGAAATAATCCTAAGAGCTCACTTAACATTTGGGATATAGTTCTCATTTTCATTCTTTTTCAAAAGGTTCTATGCAGGAATTCCAAGAATGGTTTTCCCAAGCAAAATCAACAGCCAGAGAATCATCTGATTGCACTGGGGACAGCCAGGTTCTAGAGACCAGGCTCCGTGATCTGCAGGTATGCAAGCTGGTGACTTCCTTCTTCCACGCTGCCATGACTGCCTTCATATAAACCCAAACTACCTGTTGTAGTCAGCCACACGCCGCTGGGATGACGCTTCAAACCAGGCACAATTTGGGGAAGGAAAGTATTTATTGAAACTACAGATTGAGGGGAAGTTCTGTAACAGCGAAAGAGGCTGGCCCTCTTTCACAGGTCTGAGCAGAGAGAGAAACTCATCACCTACACCACACACACAGAACAGGGAATAGGCAGGAGGGCCAAGGAGAGAATCTCTTCCCTTTTATATAGCCTTCAGGTGGGGTATTATAACCCTTCCCCAGACTTAATGGCTTCCTGAGTCTCTGGAATTTCCTTCCTGCGCTGCCCACAAAGGAAAGGATGTTTACTTCTAGCGTCTTTGAGCTTCTTTAATCCTGCCCCTTGCTGAGAGGCTGCCTTCCTGTAAACATCCTCAGAGACTCACCCAAGATAATTAAAAAGATCAAGTTGACAACAAAACCTAACCATCAGACTACCTCTCTTCCTCAACTCCTTATTTCAATTCATCTATTGAGTTAGAAAGAAACCAGGCAATGTGATGCTTTTGGGTGTCTACATCTCTTTGCTCTTGCTTTTAGTCTCTGAATTGCTGTGCTCATTCTCTTTCTATCTGCCTCTCTCAAATAAAAAAATGAAATTAAAAAAAACTTTGGGTTTTGGCCAAGTTTTCATGGCAGCTTATTTGACAAAGTACAGTGCTACAGTGCTAAGTATTGTAGAACCAAGAAATTTTAAAACTTAATGATGCACAGAGTGGCCAAATCCTTGTGATTCCAGCACTTAGGATGCTGATGCAGGAGGATGTCAAGGTTAAGGCCAGCCTGGACTGCATAGTAATTGTCATGGTTTGATACAGTTGTCCCCCACAAACAATTGAATGTGTTCTGATAGATCGATCCTCAGCTGATGGCAGTTTGGATTTTACAACCTCGATGGATCTGTGTTGTTGGGGGCGGGCTTTTGGGGGTTATAAGCCAGCTTCCCCTTGCCAGTATTTGGCACACCTTCCTGCCGCTGTTTGCAGTGCTGTGGCAGAGGTGATGTCCAGCCCTCTGCTCATGCCATCGTTTCCCCTGCCAGGATGGAGTCTCCCCTCGAGTCCGTAAGCCAAATAAACCCATTCCTCCACAAGCCACTTTTGTTTGGGTTCTTTCTGTGCAGCAACTAGAAAGCTGACTGCAACAGTAATCTATTTAAAAACAAACACGATCATTTCATGACCTAATGGATATCAATAACCCATTGCATGTGAAGTCAGCCTAAAAAGATTGTTATAGTAAACAAGGCTTGTTTTGTAAAAGCCGTGATAAAATCAGATATGGGATTGTCACCTACGTAGCATCAGACACATTGGAATTCCACTAATAAATGTCTGGGTGACAATTGAAATGACACTCTGGCACTCAGGAAAGGGAAAGCCAGCACAGAATTCTGGGGTTCTTTTGATTTGGGAAAACCTAGGCATAGGTCTTCCTTGGAAGAGGTATATGGGAAGCAAGGACTCCCATTCCTGATGAGGGGTCTTTGTGTGCAGGATGGACCATTGGAGGAGAAGGCAGGGACATGATGACTATCTGGTTAGAGGATTGTCACATTACCCACAGGACCAGGTGTGACCTGGACTGGTTGGGACAATGAGAGCAGGGAGAGACTAGTGTTAGGAACCATGATGAGAACAGGAGCCTTGGTTCTCACTCCAGCCTTCTCAGATCTTTAGCCTCCGGACTTCCTTTTCCCCTCTTTTTCTCCTCCCTCAGCTCAGCATTGCCATGAGCAATCCTATAAATAATAGGAGATATCCTGTATTACCTTCACTTCCTGAAACAGGGCATCTTAGACTCCATCAGTGATGGGCAGAGCAAGCTTGATACGGTGACTCAAGAAGGACAAACTTTGTATGCACATCTGCCTAAACAAATGGTCAGCAGCATCCAGGAGCAGGTCGCGAGGGCGAATGAAGACTTCCAAGCATTCCTGAAGCAGTGTCTCAAAGACAAGCAGGCTCTCCAGGACTGTGCCTCTGAGCTGGGGAGGTAGGTCTTTCTGGGAATGCAGGCATCACCACACACAGTGAGTTTTAGGGACACACAGCCCTGTGGAGACACAGACAGGGAAATTGTGTTTTTCAATGATAAGAGGTTTTGATTTTCCTTAACCACAGGTCCATTCTAGTACAATTGATTACTTGGTCTCTCAAGTTTTTATGTGGCTTTATTTTCTATGTAGAAAAATAAAAAACAAGAAATTATACCTGCTATTATTTGCAAATAACTCCCAAGTATGAAACTTTGGTTGGTTTGACTAACTCAATATATTAGAGATTTGATATACTTGGTTGTAGCTTATCTAATTTTATTTCCTTATGTCCATCTCAATTGGAATAATCTTGGCAGAATATAGCTATTGAATTCAACTCTCCTACCACATGGGTTCTAATTCCTCCCCCAACTCTCTTTATTTTAAAAAAGTGATATATATATATATATATATATATATATATATATATATATATAGTGATTGATTGGAGTTGAATGTATATATATATATATATATATATATATATATATATATATATATATATATATATATATATGATGTCTGTGTTAATGGATTAGAGGGAAAAATCCTCCTCCCTCCCTACAGGGAGAAAAGAAAGATGTCAGTATAATTAAATTGTCTTTCTGATGGCCAAGCAAATGTGCATGATTCTTGTTCTTGTTTATCCATGACCTTACAATGTTATCAAAACTTGGAATTCTTGTGCTAAATTCAGTTCTTTGAAGACACAAAGACCACTTTCCCTTCTTTCCCCAGGGCTTCTGCTGCCCCACTTATTTATTGGCCCCAACTCAAAGGTCTTTGTGGTAAGGCACCACCTTAAGTGCATACTGGCATGGGAACGGAGTCCCTCTGTCCATTATGAGTCATCAAGTCAATTCTCCTTGTAGGAGTATTTCTTTTCTACTTATACAGGAGAGTACTGTGATTTGTGACTTTGTTACTGAAATGTATGATCATTTACACCAGCTTATGTTGAAATTTATAATTTAATAATGATTTAATAATAATAAAGTTATAACTGAGATATTAATTACCACATAAAAGTCACTGTGGGGTTGGAGAGGTGACTCAGCAGTTAAGGCTTTTGCCTATAGAGCAGAAGGACATGAGTTCGATTCCTCATTGCCTACATAAAGCCAGATGCACACGGTGACACATGTGTCTGGAGTTCATTTGTAGTGGCCGGAGGCCCTCGTGCGCCCATTCTCTCCCCACCCCCTGACAAATAAATAAATAAGTAAAATATTTTTAAAAAAAAAACTCACAGTGACCTCAGCTATTAGAATGTCTAATGAGCTCATCCGAGTTTCTCTAAGCTATTTTTCTTTACTTTAGCTTTGAGGATCAGCACAGAAAATTGAATTTGTGGATCCGTGAAATGGAGGAAAGGCTAAACACAGAGAACTTTGGAGAGAGTAAACAGCATATTCCCGAGAAGAAAAATGAAGTTCATAAAGTTGAAATGTTTCTGGGAGAACTTCTGGCTGCCAGGTGTGATACAGCAATGGAACAGACTATTGAATTGACACCATCTTGTAGACTGGTTGGTTTTTTGGTTGGTTGGTTGGTTAGTTGGTCTGGGTGCTGGTTGGTTGCTTGGTGGCAGCTATACGTCCTCTGTCCCTGACTATCTGAAGTGATTGGGCTTCCCTGCAGATGTGCAGCACCAGGCTTGGCAAGTCTCCAACTTCATCTTTTTCTTGCATTCTCCTTGCTCCTCTCAAACATCTGGATAGTTTTCACCCTAATATTCCCAAAACTTCAAATATTTGAGGGAGCTACCCAGTGGAAAAAGTCCACATACCCAGTGCTTGGCATTTTTATCATCAGTTGAATGATTCATCTTGTAGTCGTGGGTAAAATGTCTTGTCTCAGTTATTATTTTACTCATATTGTTGCCTCAGGCACCTTCCTGTCTTATTAAGCACGCTGCAATGTAATTAATGTCATTTAGAGGAGATGTCATATTACATAACTGCATCTATGGTGGTTCATAGGATGCTGTTAACATACTCATCACTAAGAAAAAAACATGGAATGTAAACAAACACCATATTCTTTTTTTTCCGAGCAGACCCAACAGTGTTGATTAAGATGTCTCCACACTCTTGTGTGGTCTCAGGCTTTTCTTGATGGGTGTTTGATAAGAAGCCTGAGCTCTCCAGTCTGTTGTTTGCAGAAGCTTTGGAAGAGAGGGGACCTAGGAGAGGAAACAAAAAGAGGTTTTGGAAAGAGAGTTGAGGGCTAGAGAGATGGCTCAGCAGTTAAAGTACTTGCTTGCAAAGCCTAACGGCCCACGTTCAATTTCCCAGTACCCACTTAAAGCCAGATGCACAAAGTGGCACATGCATTTGGAGTTCGTTTGCAGTTCCCAGAGGCACTGACATGCCCATTCTCTCTCTCTCTCTCTCTCTCTCTCTCTCTCTCTCTCCCCTCTCTTACAAATAAATAAATGAATATATATTTTTAAAACAAAGAGAGTTGGGGGAGGAATTAGAACCCGTGTGGTAGGAGAGAAGAAAAAGGAATACTGGGTACAGAAGGGGGTTGGTGGAGGGAGATGGGGTGTAGGAGGTTAGGAGGAGTCAATGAAAACTACATATGTATGAAAAGGCTGTATCAAAGCCTGCTAATTGTAAGCTAATTAAAAATAAGAGATACAGAATCTCTGCTGGGAGAAATATGGGAGGGTGTTTTGTCTAGTTTTAGTTTCAGTCTTATTAAATACCATGGTGAATGTAGTTAAAAATAGAATGAATAGAATGTTGTGTATATCAGCATTCCTAAGGCATCAACTTTCAAATGTTCTGGCCACAAAAAAATGTGGTGTATTTGAGGGTGACAGATATGTGAACCAGCTTGATGTCATGACTCCATAGTCTTCACAAACCATAACACCACTTTATAAATGATATATTCCCATAATTATGTTATTAATTTATGATAATAAAATAAGCAAATGACTGGCCAAGATGCACTAAGAACAATTCAGACCTCTATAAATTACAGTAGCAAGCACACAGAGGTGATGTTTTCCTCTTGTCCTAATTAGCATAGATCCATAGTAAGATTAGCAGAATGCTTGAGGTAAAAAGAGGAAATTAAATCGTACATATTATACATACATGTACACTAGAGTTTTGAGCTCTTGTCTGGTTCCTGCTCCAACAACAACAGTCATTTTTTAAAATATTTTACGTATTCATTTTCAAGCAGAGATACAGAGAGAGATACAGAGAGAGAGAGAGAGAGAGAGAGAGAGAGAGAGAGAGAGAGAGAGCGCACCAGGGCCACCACCTTGTGGGTCTGGCTTATGTGGGTACTGGGGAATTGAACCCAGGGCCTTAGGAACTGGAGGCAAGTGTCTTAACCGCTGAGCCATCTCTCCAGCCCAACAACAGTCATTTGTCACTCCTCTGCACTCCAGAATGTTGGAATTTTTTTTAAAAGCAATTCTGTTTGTCTAGAGAGTCCCTGGACAAGCTCTCCCAGAGAGGGCAGCTTCTCAGTGAGGAAGGCCACAGTGCTGGGACAGGGGGCCGCCGGTGTGCTCAGCTCCTCACCAGCTACCAGAACCTTCTCAGGATGACCAAAGAGAGACTTCGCAGCTCTCAGCTGGCGCTACAGGAACATGAAGCCCTAGAGGGTGCAGTGCAGGGCATGTGGTCACGGGTGAAGGACCTCCAAGACAGACTGGCCTCTGCAGAAAGCACTCTCGGAAGCAAGGAGACCTTGGAGAAGAGACTATCACAGATACAGGTATGTGGGGTCCAGCCTGATGCCAACAATGGCTGTCAATTGATTTGATTAGATTCCCAGGAGCTAGCGTAATTCATCAGATGATGATCCAATAAGAAAAAGGAAAAAAATGGGCAAAACATATTTGAAGATTATTTTCCTCTTTTTTGAAAAAGGAACATTTTTGTTTTAAGAGCTTTATTTTTTTTATTCAGTGATTTAACTAATCATGAAACCGAATACCTACTGTGTTTCAAGTTCAATGCAAATTGATTGGAACATAGCAGTAGAAGTTCACACTCATTCTCTAGTTCATGGTCAAGCTGGAGAGACTACTATGTCTGTTGTTACCTAGTGCAAAGTGTGGGCAGGGGCTGTCGCTGGGAACTCACAGCAGTGTGTTGGAAACATAACTCAAACCTCCAGCCCAGAATATAGTTAGAAAAAAATGCATTCAAAAATGGGAACTCACCAAGCAGTGAGGGGAGAAAAGATTAGATTCATGACAGTTATATCTTCACTTTCTAAATAATTCATTTTCTCTCATTGGAAACAATCAAAGTTTTCTAAGAACTTAAGTTGATCTTTGACTCCCCGACTTCCTGATAGCTAGCATATACCATGGAGTTCATTGCTGTCATTAAGAGTGTGTGTGGTGCTTTATGCATATTCATTCACCCACCCACATACAGGAACTATGTGTGGATATTCATGGAAACAGACAAGAGATGGATGCTAGCTAGCTTCCTCTATCCCTCTCCACATTAGTCTTTGAGATAGGTTCTCTTGTTGAACATAGAACTCACCAATCCAGCTGGACTAGCTAGCCAGGTCTCCATATATCTCCATCAATGGTCAGCAATAAAGATGGTCAGCAGGTGACTCGAGCCCAGCTGGAGACCCTCAGAACTGTGTGGGCTGATGTCACACACCTGGCATGTTGCGTAGGTAGTGGGACCCAAACTCAAGACCTTATGCTAGCATGACAAGCATTTGACTTCTTTCCAGATCATTCCTTTCACTTTAAGGTGTGATAGTACCTACTTTAATTCTCATAGGAAAATAGAACTTTTTTTTTTCTCAAAATAGCAGGTTTTTATATTTTCACTAACAAATTTCTCTGGTTTTACCCTAGGACATTCTCCTGATGAAAGGGGAAGGAGAAGTAGAGTTGAACTTGGCCATTGGCAAAGGGAACCAGGCCTTGAAGAGTAGCAGGAAAGATGGTCAGCAGGTGATTCAGGCCCAGCTGGAGACCCTCAAAACTGTGTGGGCTGATGTCATGAGGTCTGCAGTCCACGCACAGAGGTACGTTGTCTGCTTGTTGGTTGATTGGCCCAAATAAAACCCAGTGGTTTTGTAAAATGATGGAACAGTGCTGAGGTGGCCTGTGGTAGAGTTATCAAGAATGTCATTTGAGCTGGCTCTGAGCATGCCTGTCTGTCCTGGTATTGTATTTCCCTTGGGGTAAAGACAAGCACTGGTAGTTTTAGCTTGATTTATTTCTGTGTTTTCTTTTTGAAATATTGTTATCTTATGGATATAAGCATATAACATAGACTTGGGAAAATAACTACTCTCAGTTCATCAAAGCAAGTATATGTGGGTTTTTCGAAACTTTAGGCTTTTAAAAGGCATAGGCAGGGAATTAATTATATTTTTGGCAACTGTAAAGCTGCACTGTAAAACTATTCCTCAACCGGGAGTCATCCCATCTAGACTGGGGTTGTAGGAAATATGTAGAATATTTCTGGTCATCACAATGATAAAAACATCCAGATACTTAGTAGCTGAGCCTCAGAGAGCTGCCGTCCTATAAAAGGAACATTTTGCAGCAAAAAAAAATCCCATTCAGAAGCCTGTAGACCTATTGAAGTACTGCCTAACTTCACACATATGTGGAATCTGACAGAAATTCACAATAGAAGTCTGGTCATCCAAGGTCCGGGAGAGTGGCAAAGAGGGGGATGGGGAGATTAGTCAATAAGTACAAATAACAGACAGAAGCAAGAAATTTGTGGGTGCTGTTTTGCCACAGTAAGGTAACTAGAGAAGACAATTGTGTACTGTACATTTCAAAAGGCTAGAAAATTAAAGTGAAAGTTCTCACCACAAAAATTGAGTATGTATGTATACACACACACATACACACACACACACACACACACACACACACACACACACACATATATATATATATATATATATATATATATATATATATATATATATATAAAAACCTGGTTTAAACACAGGTACTATATAATAAACTATAATATGACCCCACTCAGATATAGTTTGTGCTCTTATGTATTAGTTAAAATAAATTTAATTTAAATTAGAAGGAAGGGAGGAAGGACAAGGCCCATGTTAGTCACTGATGAGGAAGTTGAGAAAAGCTTGATACGTTTTATTGTTTTTGTATTTATGAGTGGAAGATTTTCTTTTTTTAAAATATATACTTATTGTCCATAATGAGTTACATTATTTAGTGGGCAAACAATGAGTTGCTATCCCCAATTCCCCGATGCCCCCCTCCCCCCTCCCCAATCAGCTGAATATCCTCTTCCGTGGGTCGTCTGGATCAGTCCTTGTGGCAGGGGACCATGGATAGCCTAGTACTCAGCCTGGTTCTCCAGGCCCAAGTGTGTTGTTACTGAGGGGTGCCATGCCTCTGATAGTCTCCCCCACAAGGGCTCTCACAATCTTTCCGCCCCCTCTTCCGCTCAGTTCCCTGAGTCACAGGGGGTGAGTATTAAGGCTGTTTTCATCTTAATCACCCTCTTTGTCTTTTAACATTGTCTGTTCATATCTGGCTGTCTTGTTGGACAAATCACTATCAGTTAGAATTAGACTGGAACACATCGAGACCCATATTCTGAAGATTGCATATGGTGAGACCACTTAAGAAGTAGATGCGAGTTCAGATGAACAGAAGGTGAAAATCCTCAGAACTATCCATTGTCGTATAAGCAGTGGTGGTTACATCTAAACCTTATGTGTATACATGGCTTGTTGGCTTTTCCTTTAACATAGAACCTGGGTAGTGACTCTGAAGGCAGACGCTGCATGTTAGTTCTGAATCCTACTGACCAGCAAAGAGAGCTTGAGATCCTGTGTAGTTCTCCTGTTTCATAGCAGACTGCTGAAGCATAAATAACTTCCCTGTGCTTGGCAACAAGCCGGCTTTGTAAATGTTAACAGGAGTGTGGGAGAGCATTGTTCTAGATGGTACAATAAATGCTGAATGCATGGAGCAGCTTCAGAGCTCCAGAGGCTCATCTATTCCAACAAGAAGCTATGTTTCGATCAACAGCAATGATTAAGGGATTGCATTAAATAATGAAGCAAAACAAGAGATCAAGCTAGAAGAATACATTCCAGGAAACTGACTTGCATTGTGTTACAAAGAGTTTTCAAAAGGTGCTTGGGGACAGCAGAAGAGCGTGGTTCTGAGTGACATTGATTCGGACATTTAGACAATTCTTTGAGAAAGGAAAAGACGATGAGCTGTATAAAATGAGGCAAAAGGAAGAGATTGAGAAAATGATGGGCCTTCATTTACTGTGCGACCCTAATTCCAGAATCCTGGCCTATATGTGAGGGAGGCTGGGCATTCACTGAACAGGAGTGTAGAGTAATTGGTGGGGCTGAGGTTGGAGTTCAGTGGTCAGTCACTTGCCTAGCATGGGAGAAGATCTAGGTTTGAGTCTGGAGGGAGGGAGGGAGAGAGGAAAGAAGAGAGGAAAATAAAGAGAGATAAAGGCTGGAGAGATTGCTCAGTGGTTAAGGCACTTGCCTATAGTGCCTAAGGCCCCCGGTTCAATTTCCCAGTACCCACATAAGCCAGACCCACAAGGTGGTGGTCCTGGTGCATTCTCTCTCTCTCTCTCTCTCTCTCTCTCTCTCTCTGCTTGAAAAATGAATAAATAAAATATTAATAATAAAGAGAGATGAAGAGAGAAAGAGAGAGGGAGAAAGAGAGACTGTGAAGCTCAATAATGGAAGCTTTTCTTTATCCCCATCTGGAAAGCATTTTAGTTGACTATTTTAAACCTACTTTCCTTGACTACGATATGACTGTTTCTTATAAATACATCTAACCTTCATTCATTCATTCACTCACACACTTAATAGAACTGGTTATTATGTGTTTGTATGGACACCCCTACATAAAAACCAATCTAATGATATTATTTACCTAGGAAGAATATCTTGAAGTTTCAATTCTGGTCAATAAATAATTATCACGAGATGTAATAATATAAATTAAATCCAAGAAAACTAAGAATTGCTACTTACTAAAGGAATTTAATTGTCACTCTGGTACTGAGTAGTAAGTTCATCTGTGTATATGGGATAATTAGTACATGGAAGACACATTTCTAGATGTGTGTATAGCTGCAACTTCTTCAAATTTCAGCTTACATTTCTCTCCTTTGAAGGAACTGTGCCCTCATTTTGGTGGACCAAGAGTTGGGTTTCTCCTTGCATTCAAAATCAAGTGTTTGGGGCGTGGGGGATGGAGAGATTTCTCAGTGGTTAAGGCACTTGCCTGCCCAAACGACCCGATTTTGATTCCCTAGTACCCACATGAAGCCAGACACACGAAGTGACACATATGTCTGGACTTTGTTTGTAGTGGCTGGAGGCCCTGGTATGCCATTTTCTCTCTCTCTCTCTCTCTCTCTCTCTCTCTCTCTCTCTCTCTCTCTCTCTCTCTCTCTCTCTCTCCTCTATGCTTGCAAATGAATTTTTAAAAAATGCTTAAAAGAATCATTGTTATTATTTATAATAATATCCATTAAACAGTTACATAGATGTATTGACTTAGTAATTGGGCTTGGGTAGAGAAACCAAGGTAACTCACCTTATAATGTGCGTCACTAACCCTAGCGCCCTGGAGTCCGTGCTCACTCAATGGAATGACTATGCAGAGAGGAAAAGCCAACTGGAGCAGTGGATGGAATCTGTGGAGCAGAAAGTCGAGCATCCCTTAGCTCTGCAGCCGGGGTTGAAGGAGAAGTTCTGCTTGCTGGACCACTTCCAGTCCATCATCTCTGAGGCAGAAGCTCACAGTGGTGTCCTGCAGCATCTAGCGGCCAAATCCAGGGAGCTGTATGAGAAGACCCATGATGAGTCCTTCAAAGAGTCCGTCCAGGAAGAACTGCAGATGCGGTTTCAGGATATAATGACTGTGGCCAAGGTGAGCGCTTCAAAGTGCAGGTGAAGAATAAATATGGATTAAGTTTCTTGTGCAGCTGCGAAAACGATGTGCACATTTAATAGCTAGGGATTTCATGAAGGCCGTTTTTCAGGGAGGCGGGAAATAGAGAGGGTAACGGGGTACATGAATGTAGTAGGAAGACAGAGAGGGGGATTAACTGGGGGAAGGAAGAGAGTCAGGGGAGCATGGTGCGGAACTGTACAGGAGTGAAACAGATGAAAACAAAGTAGGTAAGAATATGAATGTATGAAGAGGCCCTGATGAAACTTATTCCTTTAAAGTTAATTAAAAATAAATAATAAAAAGATCATTTTTCATCGGTACCATCAATGTGCCCTTGCACTGCATTGCAGTCTTGGGAACACACACACACACACACACACACACACACACACACACACACACACACACACACATATATATATATATATATATATATATATATATATGTTCTTACCTACGTCATTAGTGAACACATCTACTTCTTTTGCCAGACTGACAATCAACCATCAGTTTTTACAATCCTTTGGTTTCCTCTCTTATATTAAATACAAGCCTGCTTACCTCTCAGATTTCAACCCTGGATAAAGGATTGCATTTGTTTCTTACACTAATCAAAGGCTGTGTTTTCTGATTCTCTAAAATGTAGACTGTTTCATATTATATCAAGATTTTCTTTAATTCTATATATCAATCTCCATAGTTTTACTTTTTATGTTTTTTGTGAAGCCATGGAAATTAAGTGAATATATGGTTTTTTTGGCTTTCTTTTTGAGAACTCTGGCATTGATACTATTTTTGTCAACATATAAGTTTTTTACCCTTATTTTTATCTTAGTGCCAGAAACATGTGAGTTTTCATTCTGGTTTTAATACTTTTTGGGTATGTGATTTGGGGTACAGTATTCAACCTCTTGCTGTAAGCTTGTGTATCTCAATACCACAAGGCTCTTGTGAGGATTAAATGAGCAGGTTCCTTTTAAATGCCAGCCCTCATGCTATACACCATACTAACACAAGTAACTGATTAAACAATAAGAATAGTTATAATAACAGAGATTTTTATGCTAAGCTATTAGTAAACATAGGAAAAATAGTTGTTTCCTCACAACCTTGCAGCATAGGACATATAATTTCTTTTTAAAGTAGTAAGCTCAGAAAATCAAAAAAAAATGATAGTGATGTCTTCTGACATATAGTGAGACTTTTATCAAGCCTGCCATGTGACCTGATTTCATGCTAAGGCAGCCTTTTCTTGGTTTACTAGGAGAAAATGAGGAAGGTGGAAGAGATAGTAAAAGACCACCTCATGTACTTAGATGCCGTTCAGGAATTCACCGATTGGCTCAATTCAGCGAAGGAAGAACTTCATCGGTGGTCGGATGTGTCTGGGGATTCGTCAGCCACCCAGAAAAAATTGCTGAAAATTAAGGTCAGAAAATGGGCTATTAGTATTCTATATTGTTTTGTGTGGTCTTTAGTACTGTTAGGATACTTGTGGATAGCATTCTGGTGTTAAATTGCTTTCCTTGTTTGGATGGGGTTTACTCCTTCCTTCATGCCTCAGTTATTCTAAACATAAACAAGATTTAGGAGAACAATTAAAGAGCAATTTTGTACACTTGTGAGCAGTGTGTGGCATTGTGTATGGTTCTGTATGCAAATGTGCTTCTTACAGGAGTATGAGATGCTGGGAACTACCACCCAACCTGCTAGCCTGACCAGACCAGTGTAACCAGAGCACTTGGGGCTTTCTCCAAGAGGTCAGGTTCTGGAGCCAAAGTGTACCACTATGTCTGGGCTCTCCTGATGTCCAAGTCCAGAGTCTGTAGTCTATTCCTCTTAACTGGATCAAAAAAAATGAATTAAAATATAAACCTGATAGAACCAGCCCCAGAGAGTTGTTTTGAGGGCCAAATTAGAGGTCACTCATATCAAACATTTAACATCATGCCTGGAACATATAATACACTGAGCATGGGATACTAGGGCTAAAGGGTCCAGGATGAGCTGGGTATGGTTGGCACTCTCTGAACTCCAAATTTGAAATTGCTCATAAAGTCAGTTATTATAAGTTTTGGAATCCATTTGTCAGATATAGCACTTTCTAAACAGTTATGGTTTTTCTTTATTAAGCACTAACTGCTAGGTGCACAGATAAGCAGAAATAGAGGTGATTTTTTTTGAAACCTGCTGCTGAGAAAGGTTGACTGTGCATATTTAAAACTACCTGTGTGCAAGGACATATTTACACATGTGTAAAATCACATTGCATGTGATTATGTGTCAGAACACCCTATAATTAATTATGCAGCTGCAAATGATTTATACTAAAACGTGGCTATATTCTATATAGTTACCAGAAGACAGACTTATTTCAGGCTACCTAAATGAAATGCAAACTGTCAATAAGACTAGTTAAAATATACCTTGTGCTTAACATAATTTATGACGCATGAATCACCTTTAATGTCTCATTTTTTCTCTTGCTACTTTGTAATTGATTTTCTTGAAGATTTTTTGATCCCCAATAATCAGCTTTTCCTTCTCCTTAGTCCTGGAGTGAATGTAATTTTGTATTAATGCTAACAAACTCCTGGCTTTAGCAATACATATGTAAAGATATAACCACCATAGGATTATTTTAGCAGGGAAATATCATTGGCAGCATCTATTTTTAGAAATGTTGCTAATTACCTATTTAGCAATGCATATTTTAATTATATTGTATTATCCTTTATATATGTGTGCCTAAAGACTCAAAGTGAGTTCTAAATTGTCATTTCTAGTGAGTATTTCCCCTGATGGGAAAATAGTAGTTATACATAAACCAGTCTAGAGCTTACTTAACTTTTCATTAAGTTAGCCTGTAAATTATTACTGTTAGTGACTATAAAATGCTTTCTTAAGGTGCTAAACAATCTGAGATTGAGTACCATTTGTTCTTTAATTATGATGCTCAGCCTGACTCTCAGCAGAATGGAAATGTGATTTTTAAAAATTATTTATTTATTTGTGTGTGTGTTCATAAGAGACAGAAAGAGAAAGATAGAGAAACTGTGTACCTGCCTCTTGCAGCTGCAAATGAACTCCAGGCAGATATGCCATGTTGCACATCAGGCTTTGTGTGGGCACAGAGGAATCAAACCCAGGCCTTCAGGCTTTTCAATCAAGCACCTTTAACCTCTGAGCCATCTCCCCAGACCAAAAACTGTGATCTAAGACACCATCCTGTGGGAAATGATGAAAACAGCTGAGAGACCTTCACAGTTTTCTGAGTTATGTTTGCTTGTCCATCTATTTAAGAAATAGGGATTTTGTGTTTATTTTTTTAACTTTAGGAGCTGTACACCCCAGACAACCATTTAAGTCACTAGCAAAACACTTTCACATACTGAAGCGATGGCTGTATTCAGAGTGCCTAACTGATCTGTGTTAGGACCTGGGGACACCCTGGGTGGTTGAGTCACAAGCCAGGCCCTCACTAGACTGGTTCCTTGCTACTATAACTTGGGAGTGGGTAGATGCCTTGGCTCTGGTTTTCGGGTACACCCTGCTCAAAGTTCCTAGCAGGACAGTCCCTTTCTACACAAGCTTAAAAAAAAACTTGCAGTCCCAAGTGACTCATGCCTCCTTGGTTTCCATGGTGATATTCCATTACAGGAGCTGATAGATTCCAGAGACATCGGGGCAGGCCGCCTGGGCAGAGTGGAGTCTTTAGCCCCGGCAGTGAAACGCAACACAGCTGCCGGTGGCTGTGAGCTCATGCGTGCAGAGATGCAGGCCCTGCGTGCAGACTGGAGGCAGTGGGGAGACAGTGTGTTCCAAGCCCAGGGCAGCCTGGAGAACCTGGTCAGCGAAATGGCCCTCTCGGAGCAAGAGTTCTCAGGCCAGGTGGCCCAACTTGAGAAGGCCCTGGAACAGTTCAGTGAGCTTTTGAAAACCTGGGCCCAGCAGCTAACCCTCCTGGAAGGCAAGAACACTGATCAGGAGACAGTGGAAAGCTGGCATCGAGCACAAGTGAGTTTCCTTTTTGCTTTTTGGGGCAGAAAAGCTCAGTATTCCAGAGCTCTCGTGATCATTAAAAAAAAGTCCTTGCTAACTAAGAACATGTAAGGTTCACATTTGGAAGAAATATGATCTAGTTATGTTTGCAAAGTGAGATGTTTTTCCTTTTCTCATCAATTCGACTTGGGTAAAAGTTAGCATTATAGGGGAAGCACAGTAGGAAGCATGATTTTTAGTGGAGACATTTTACTTTCTGATGGTGTAAGAGTTTGCAATTCTGTATTCAGCCATTCAGCCTGGAAATGGCCTGTGGGCAGAGGCATAAATAGACAGAGAGTCATAGCTCTTTTCTTGCCAGTTAACTATTTCAGACAATGCAGTGATTGAATTTACAGCTTTGAAAGACACATCTGATAATGTCCTAAAGCACAACTGATAGTTTTCATGGTGACGGGCTTTCCTGTCTGTGGTTTTGACAGCTGAACTTGAATTAGTCCATTAATGTGCATTAGCACAACTCCTGTCTCTTACTGTTTGCCTTCCTGGCCATTAAAAAAAACAACTAATTGCAGCTGTTTTAGAATACAAAAAAGGGAAGCAGAAAATGGGTAGGTACTTAAAAATTTTTCTTTCTGTCTTTTACCATTCAGTGGTACCTTTGAAAGGGTTATCGTGCTCTGAGTCATGGGTGTCCTTAAAAGGAAGTTTAGTGAAGTAAACTTCTCTGTTTCTATTTATGTTACAATCATTTCAGAATAGCGTGGCCGTTAGAAAGTCATGTATATTTCCAGCATTGCCTTGTTGCAAATCCAGTATTTGAACCAGCCAGACCACACCATACATGAGAATTCTATAACCATCTCTCGATGCTATTTTATTTATATTTCTAAGGTGTCTTGCTTTTGCTTTTTTTAACCAGTTTATACACCAGAGAAAAGCGTATGAATTAGTTTCTGCTGAATAGGGATGAATAAATTGGAAATGGTTCCATGTAGTCTGATTATAAAAATAAATAAGTCATAGTGATTTTGGTTCTTTCTGTTTCTTCTTCTTTCCATTCCCTTAATGAGTGATTTTTTTTAAATCAAAGAAAGATTTGGTTGCACCTAGATTACATCATTATTCTCCATCATTATCATCTCGTACATTGATACTATTCCTAGAAATAATGGGTGAGGGTTATAAAGATATACATAAGATCACTATAGTAATAACAGGTTTCAGTTATGCCAAGTTAAAGATGACAGACAGCTCCTTGCTTGGGTCCACAGATACATTTAGTTCCCAGATTAGCATTTCTGAGGACAATAAAATATGGCTTCTTAATAGTCACATTTCATTTTTAATAATATTTTATCTGAGTGTTTTGATAATGCTTCACATATAATGAGAGTGTAATGAAATATTTATAAAATAATGGATTTTCTCAGGTTTTGACAGGCACAGATCACAGTTAGGGGAGCATTGTTATTGTTGTCCATCACAACAACCATCAGGAACATTCATACGTATTTGTTTTAAGCAAGAAAATGGCAATGCTCAAAAAATCCCTTAAAGCAAAAACAACCAATCTGTAAATTATAATATGATGTTGAAAAAGTCCTGTTCATTGTGATTACAGAACTCATTTACTTTGAAAGTTATTGGCTGTTAGTATTGGAAATAGAGCAACTTTCTTTAGCTATTCAGAGAAAAAATATATTCAGGACTTATCTGAATAAAAGGTGTGTAAGCTGATGCAATATTCATGAAATGAAAAGATCTTCTGAAGGCATGGTTTAAATTATGAATGTGTTTTTAATTGTAGAGTTTTGGTTAAAAGCTTTTCACGTTTAATGTCACCAACATAACTATTAACCTACTTGCGCCTTAATTTTTTTTTTTGGTAGATGGTTAAGTTTCTTTAGTTCTCACTGTATTCTCCCTTAAATAAAATGATCAATATAGTGAGAAATAATTGTTACTGGTTGAGCATTTAGAGTTTCAAAGATAAAATATCTAGTGACTTTTTGTGAATTTTTGTAAGTAAGTGTTTTTGAGGGCTTTGAGATGGAGTTCAGTGATAGAACGTGTGACTAGCATTGTAGTATGCCTCAAGGCTTCTTCTCTAATACTTCACCAAGAAGAGAAGACAGAGAAGGGAAGAAAAAGAAGTGAAGGGAAGAGGAGAAAAAAAAGATTTTAAAAAAGTTAGTTTAGAGCCTCTAGCCCAAACACTGAGCTCAGTAAAGAGTGGACCAACCAAGAAAAGCTCATCTTTGGCCTCATGACCACAGCCTGGGTTGACAGGCAAATATGAAGCCAGCCATACACTGATTGGGATGAGTCCCTGAGAGATGCTCACATGAGCAGCCCACAGAGGCGGGAAGGAGGGCGAGGATCTCGGGAGGAGCCAGTGCTTGGGCTGAAGCCTGAGGACTGAAGACAACTTGATCGGATGGACGGATGGACGAGGTGGAGGAACAGCACCAAGATGTAAGCTTGCTGAGAAAGGAGAAGATAGAGGAGAGGAAAGTGGAGAGCCCATTGTGCCCTCACTAAGGAATCCTGAGGATGACTTGTAGAGACAGAGGTGCTAAGGCTTAGAGGAGACTAGAGTTGCTTCCTTTGCCATGAAGTGAGGGAGGAAGAAATGGGAGAGGCGGGGTGCTGGCAGACTTTTCCTGAGGAGATGCGAACAAACATCCTTCATTCCAGTTAGGGTACCACCAACAAACCAAGGCAAAAATTCCAACCAAGTCTAGCTTGGTGAACCCATGTGCTTATTGATCATGGGTGAGGGGTTTCTAGCAAGACCCAAAGGCAACTGTATCCACAAAAGTCCACCCCAGCATGAGTGACAGCCCCTTGGAGCTCCTGCCCAACTTTTAAGTGTCAGAGAGCATCTCTTCTCCATCAACAATTGCTCTCTGTTCCTAAGATCACCAGGAGGGAACCTGGATTCGTGTCACTTTTCTGAACTTCCTAAGTTTTGTAAGTTTCTTTAACTTCCCTGGTCTGTGAGCCTCCCTTCCCACTTCTGACGTGGAAGGTTTCAAATCAGAGGCAATAACCATACAACATATATGTGGTGCGTCTGAGTGACATCATCTGGAAGATGGTGGTGCTGTCTCTAGGATAACAGGACACACATCTGGTTTGTTGAGGCATGTGGTCTGTCTCACAATAAATGTCACTGAGAATAGCAGCAGGAAAGCAACAGGGACTTGAGTAGTTTCTCATCTATGTACCTTTACCATAATTTTTTTCTCTCCCACTCTCCTTTTTAAAAATATTTATTGAGAGAGAGAGAGAGAGAGAGAGAGAGGGAGAGAGAGAGCGCCAGGGCCTCCTGCCACTGCAGATGTATGTGCCACTTTGTGCATATGGCTTTATGTGAGCACTGGGCTCATATAACCCAGGCTGTCAGGCTTTGCAAGCAAGTGCCTTTAACCACTTAGCTATCTCTCCAGACCTCTCTGTATGTTTTTGTCTTCATACTGCTATTGACATAATTTCATTTAAATATTTGGCATTTTCCCTCTAACTCTACTAAGTGAGCATTTAGCAATACACCAGGAATTATGTTATTTGACTCATGATCATGGTTGTAGTTTGTGATTAACCTTTTAAGAAGAATGCTCTAACTGCAAAGCACCTATCTAAGAAGGTTGACCAGGCTTTGATTTCAGAATTGCACTTGTCAATCCCTAAGACTTCAGGCGGATTAAGTTTTCAAAGTACTGTGATGATTCACCAGTCTCTCCCATCAATTAAGCTCTGGGCTCTTTATGAATGAGATTCTTTATGCACAGGTCAGCATGCAGCAAATACTTGACACAGAGTAGACATTTAGCAAGTGCTTAATGACTGTCTGGATGACACTGTGAGGTAAATCTATTAGTTAAACCAGAACTGTGAATTATAAGAAATTGCTAATGCTAGTTAACTGTATGCTCTAGGTAAAATCATTTGGTATGCACATTTTAATATAAAATAAATATTGCTTTTCTTTTAAATGATTTTTCTCCATCTTCAAACAATATGCACAATTCCCAACAGTCTATTGAGATGGTTCTAAACAATATAGGGTGTTGTCTCTTTTCTTACTCTGAGTTAGTGGATCACTTAATCATCTAATAGCTTTACTGGTGTTGTCTCTATTAGAGACTATTAGTTCTAATTTACCCATCGTATTGCTGCAACAAAGTATCCAGGAAAAGCAATTTAAGGAGGGATTGATTTATTTTGGCTCACAGTTTGAGGTGACAACCCGTTCGGAAGAGGAGTCACATTGCATCCACGTTCAAGAAGCAAGGAGAGACAAGAGCCGGTGACAGCTGGCTTTCTCCCGATTATACCCAGAAGCCCTGCCCAAGGAATGATACACTGTCCACAGTCAGTGTGGGCCTTCCCACATCAGCCACCCTAACCTTGAAACTCCCTCCCAGCCTTGCCGTAACCCTAGGTGCTTCTCCAGCCTGTCAAGTTTACAACTAAGATTAACTATCACAGTGTCTAACCATAGCTAGACGTGTAAGCAAAGTTCCCAAGCACTGTCATGTACCACCGGGAATCCTGAAACTAGATCTCATTTCATTACTGAACTCATTGTGTTATTTGTGCCTCACTGAGGATGTGTAGTATGATTTATGGATGTAGAGAATGAAGATATAGAAATCACTCGGCTTCCATGCTTGTCTTCTTATTCTTTCTCAGGAGATCCTGGATGAGCTACGAAAAGCAGAGCCAACCACAGAGGACCTGAAGTCTCAGCTCAACCAACTCTGTCGCTTTTCCAAAGACCTGAGTTCATACAGTGAGAAAGTCTCTGGTTTGATTAAAGAATATAATTGGTGAGCATGAATCCTCGTGATGTTCAAAATATTCTCTTCTTATTTGTATTTCTCTTGAGTCAGAGTGTCAGTATTTCTCTAGGCTGGCCTAGAATTCCTGTGTTCAACATCCTCCAGCTTTCATCTCAGGTATAACTGGTATCAGAGGTGTGAGCCTCTACATTTGGCTTCAAAATATGTTTATACAAAGAAAGAGCTAATCTGAGCGGGGGAGGGGTGCTTATCTGTAGTTCTAGCTACTCAGAAGGTTTATGAGGGCAATTGATTGAACTCATGAAGTAGAGATAAGCCTGGGCAACATAATGAAACCATGTATATGAAAACTTAGACAAAGAAGCTGGAAGGGTTTTTTCATAGTGTGATTTTAATGATAATGTTGAGATTTAAGTATAATACTAAATTTAGGTGAATGAATACTCTAAGAATTCCTGATTCTATTGGACATCCTTTCAGTTAATTTTATTACCTTTTCCCTTTCATGAAATATTCAAACCACCCTTTCAGTCTTTGCTTGCAAGCATCCAAGGGCTGCCAGAATAAAGAGCAGATTTTACAGCAAAGATTTCGAAAGGCCTTTAGAGATTTCCAGCAGTGGTTGGTTAATGCAAAAATCACGACTGCCAAATGTTTTGACCTACCTCAGAATATTAGTGAAGTCTCAGCAAGCCTTCAGAAAATCCAGGTAAGAGTTTTGCCAATTCATACTAATAATTCCATGTGGAGGAATGGATAAATTTGTGTTTCTGGATATTTTTACAATTTGACACAATTTAAAGTTTTGCGTAAAAAATTTAAATTTCAAGTTAATTTATCCATGAACCAATAGCAGAGAAACTAGCCATTCACATACATGAATACATGTTCTTAATATATTGATAAGGGTTTAAGGAATAGTCAAAGCTCTTTGTCTGTAATAAGCACTATGCTCAGTTGTTTGTTTTTTTCCATTTAATTTTCACTCTAACTAGAGCAAGAATGTAAGCTTCTTACTCTCAAGATACCAGCAGAGTAAAAGTGTCTCAGTGATGTCACAGAGCTGGGGTGTGAAATACCAGAGTTACAGAAAGATTTTTGTTTGTGTATGTGTTTGGTTGGTTTTCAGACAAGTGGGTGGTACATTTCACACATCACCTTGAACTCATTTTGTGCCTGCAGCAGTGACATTCTCTTTTACACATCTAGGTGATTATTTTGCGGACTAGCCCTCTTGAATGGATGCTTAAAAAATTTGATGCATTTCAAGGGTGTATGAATGTAGGAAGCTATGAATAAATGCCCGTGCAGTGAACATTCCTAGCAGCAGACACTGCAGTATTACTGTCCATGTCTATTTCACTTTTTTGAATCTTGCTTCATGTTATAATAGGATAAATTTTGCTTCGAAAATGTGTTCCATTTAAAATTCTTCCAGTTTTGCTCCAGGCTAGGGAGGGCCACTAGGGAAACTTAGTCACCAACTTCTTTGTGTTGGAGAAACCCATACTGTTGTTGAGAACAGCCTTTTTTCTGACCCTCTGCCTCTTTCCATGGATGAAATAGCCATCTACTGAAACACATGTCCTGATGAGGGACTTCATCTGTCTCTTTTCCTTATTATAATGAAGTGCCCCCCCCCAAAGCTACTTTGTAAAGAAAACAAGTTTGACTTAACTCACAGTCCTGAGTGTTCAAGGGCATGGTTCTGGAATCAGCTTAGCTCTGTGAAAACTGCCTCATGGCAAGTGGTACCTTAGAACAGGAAAAAGAGGTGACATCATCAGACAGGAAGTGAAAGAGGCAGGGGAGTGGCTAAGCTTAATCTTTGACAAGAGCCCTCTCATTGGGTCTTGGCCCCAATAACCTAGCAATCCCCCCTTAGGCTCCACCATTTAACATAACCACGCTGAGAACCAAGATTCCAGCACATGGACCCTTGAGCGACAAAGCCCACCCAGACATTGATTAAAGTCCTTTAATTAAAGTCTACAACACGGGCTATCTATGCTTTTGTTTCTTACCAGAGCAAATAGCCTTGATCTTGGTCATTTCTGTTTCTTCTCTTGTATCTGAATTTATTAGCAGGCATTGACTCCAGCAAATAGAGTCTTATTATGTGCATAGCTGGAGATCAGTCTTTGGATCTAGCCTGATGATGGGAGAACTACACATGTGGAATTACATGACTTAGGCCATGACCTTGTTCTTGAGAAGAACAACCCTGCTAAACATTCTGTTATAATTTTTATAAACTATAATAATAATGTCATCTACCCAGTTAATGGCATATAATTTCTTGAAACTCTCCAGAGAAAACCTTTTTAATGGAAATGGTGGTGCCTTGGCTGAACAGCACGCAGACTTTACTGTGTGGTCCCTGTGAGTCATGAAACTGGTTGTGTTTACTCTTACATTGGCAGTGAGGATGCTTAGAGCCAAAGACACAACCCAGTTCCACCGATGACATAGACCCACATGACATTTATTCTGTACACTAAGCTTAGATTATTTCACAATTCTTATTAGCTTTTGGCCCTCACTGTGTCTGCTGTTTATTTTTTAGCTAGTTGATAAGTGTGTGTTAGCTCACAGCAGCTAGGGATTAAGCCAGAATTTAAATAGACAAGTAAAATACATCACAACTTGATTATTAAAGGAAGCACCCAGGTCATCTAATGTGTGCAATGAAATAGCTTATCTGGGGCTGGGGAGATGTTTGCCATTTAAACACGAGGGCTTCTTGAGCCAGAGACTACCAAGGCTGACTCCCAGGAGCCCATGTAAGAAGCTGAGTGTGGTCACACTTGTCTGTAACCCCATTCCAGGAGTGTAGGCTGGAAAATCAAACCCCTAGAGCTCAGTGAAAGACAGCAGCTCCAGGCAAACAAAGAGGAGACCCTGTCTCAAGGAAATACATGGATGTGTAATAGAGAAGGGCGCCTGGTATTCTCCTTCAGCCCTTGCACACAGGTACACAGTGTGAATCTGCACACATATGTGCATACACTGTACATCACACACAACCACACACACCACAGTATACACACCCGCATACTCACGCATGCACACACACAATAGTTAATTTGCTCTCCATATTTTCACTGAGAAACACATAGAGCATCATTTAATCTTATTGTACCTAATTTCATATTATTCTTTGTAGGAGTTTTTGTCAGAAAGTGAAAATGGTCAGCACAAACTCAACACGATGCTGTCAAAGGGAGAGCTTCTGAGTTCTCTGCTGACCAAAGAGAAAGCGCAGAGCATCCAGGCTAAAGTGGAAACTGCAAAGGAAGACTGGAAAAACTTCCACTCAAATCTCCACCAGAAGGAATCTGCCTTAGAGGTGAGATACAGCCAACCCGTGGAATCGCTCTGTGACTGCTTGTTGTTGCTGATGGTTAAACCACAGATCCAGTATTTCTCAAGCTTTCCCATGATCATCCCCCATTGCCAGTGAATGTGCGCCTGGAAAACTATGATACAGGTCAATGCCAGCAGCCTGAGGAGCTCTGAGGAGTCACCTGGGTTCTTGCATAGGGACTATCATCGCAGACCTGCCCAAGTATTCTCCCTGTGGGGACAATCACAGTCACACGTCAGCCTCATATTTAACCTCTCCTTTTGAAATGCCTCAATTTTGAAAATTGTTTAAGGTGAATGGAAATATTCCTTTCAGGCTACAAAATACTACCCCGATAAGAGGGTATATGATAATTTATGCAAACATAGGGTAGCAGATGTTAGATGTGAAATTTACAAGGAAACAATGCTCACACAATTTCATTTCCTCCAGAGACAATTTATAACCATAACAATTTCTTCTATCATACATTTATTATTATCTTTTCTTCTGAAATCATCCCTTTTGTTTGCCAATGCCCAGGCATGGAAGACATCTTTTCCTTGGAAAAACAACACTTCTTGGCAGAATAGTTCCTTAACCCGATTATAATCATAATTAACAGAAGAGAAAGGGGATGGAGACGGGGAATTACTGTCAGACAGGGGAAACGTAAACATGTACTTCCTTCATTCTCTCTTAACTGTTGAGTTCTCCTTGGTAACAGCTGTTCATAATGTGAGGCACCCTCCACTTAACAGAGTGAGAATCACTGGAGGTGCCTGGGAGTTTGCCCTGAACCCTACAGTGCAATGACTCTAGCTCTGACTGCAAGATCATGTTATTCAAGAGATGCCCAGGAAGTGGAGAGGTCAGGATTTCCCTTCTTACTCTGCCTGTCCTGACAAGTACAGCTCTTCTATTTTATCCACTTCTTCCTCCCTTCCTAAAAGGAACAAAACTTCACAGGGCCTCTTAGGTGCCAGGAGCTATGTGAGAAGTACAAGAGGGCCATTCTGTTTTGTCTCAGGAACTTCATTTTCCAGGGGCAGTCATCTCTAAAACGATGACTGTAATGTGATTAAGGGTCAGAAGTGGTTACTCATGGAAGCATGCCACTGATTGTGTTTGAAGAAGTTAAGACAGGTGTCCAGAGAAGTGACATTCACACCTTATCTTGAAGCTCAAGCATTGATGGAATTGGCCAAGACTCTTACATATTTTGCATAGAAGGGCTTTAATATATAGGGCCAGGAGAGTCATGGGTGCCAACTTTGAATGAGGGATGTTGAGAAGTTTAATAAGAACAACATGGTGAAATAGAGACAGGTTAGGGTCAGAGAGTAAAATATTTTGTGTGCCATGGAATTTGACCTTGAACCTCAAGCAGGGTCGCTTATATGAACCCTCTACACAGTTTGCCAGGAGTGGAGTATAACACATGTTTTCATGGATGCACAGGAGAGACTGTTAGACACAACGGATGTTTTGGGACACTGGGATCTCGTCTCCCCTTAGCATCCTTGAGAAAGGTTGAGTGAGGAATGTGCAGAGCTAGACATAGGCATGCTGGTCCTCTGGATGCATGTAAACAAGAATGGGTAACAGTGAGTATCTTGAACACTCGTGAAAGCTTTGTATAGTGGTGTAGATGAGAGAGACAGGCCTACATTAGAGAAACACAATCAGGTAAGCAGGCCATCCCTAAGATACAAGGCAAGACTTGTCAATCAGGTGAGGGACAAGGGAAGAAATTCCATCGCGTTCTTAGTTTATAACGTGGAAGTTGGCATGAATGGTGATACTATTACCTGAGGCATAAATACGGTGGGAAAAACAGTTCTAACGGGATGAAAGTAACTCCATACTTCAAATTTGGAGCGTTTGCAAGACATTCAGCTGTGAATGAGCAGGAATGTAGCAGTTAACATGAGTGCAGGTTCCAGAAAACTGAAAAAAAAATGTTAGCAAACCTTGGTCTTGTGATGGGCACATACGCTGGTGAGTTAATCATGAAAGTCATTCCAGAGTGCTATAAACTGTGTATCTATCTATGGATGAAGCATGAAGGACCTGGGCATGGTAGTGCACACCTGGACTTACTTGTTTCTTTGTCCCTGATGCTAGAATCTCAAGGTCCAGATGAGGGACTTTGAGGTGAGTGTGGAGCCCGTGCAAAGCTGGCTCAGCAAGACCGAGAAGGTGGTTCACGAAAGCAGCAACCGTCTCTATGACCTGCCAGCCAAGAGGAGAGAACAGCAAAAGCTCCAGGTGATGGGATCCGGCTGCCTGCCAAGGCCTTTGTCCCTCTGTCCCCCCGACCTGCGGTCAGATGCATGCTGGGTGCCCTGGACTAGATGATGCCACCCTGAGGTGCAGTTGTATCCTCTCCCTGTTCTCACACACTCCTGACAGGTTGTATGTTGTCTGACTTTCCTTTGAGGTGTGGTCCTTCGTGTCCTGCTCCTCGTGTAGCTTGGAGACATTAAAGCCTCCTGGGCTCTCCGATGGCTTGCCAGTGTGGTCATGTTCCTCGGCGACAGCTTTGTCCTTCGTGCGCTTGCCCCAGCCTCTGAATGTTAACTCGCTTGTGCATTTCAGTCTGTCCTTGAGGAAGTCCACGGCTACGAGCCTCAGCTCGCCAGGCTGAAAGAGAAAGCTCGGCAGCTTTGCGAAGGCCAGGCTGTCAGCAAGAGCTTTGTGCACAGAGTGTCGCAGCTGTCCTCTCGGTATCTAGCGCTAAGCAATGTAACCAAGGTAACGCCTGGCATGTGATGTGTGAGTGTAATTCTGATGTCGCAAAACCAGAATTGCTAAAGGCTGGGCAGGGTCCCTCCTGAAAGACCCACAGTGGAGTCTCAGGTCATCCCATGACATGTGGGTGTCATCTCCCCAGCCTGGAAATTTGAGGTTATCACTGGTGTTACATGTTGTTTTCAGAAACCAGAGAAGGAAGTTGAAAGATGGAAATGCCTGCTGGTCTCTCTCCTCCAAGAGACTCCTTTATTTAAAATTATTTTAAAAAATATTTTATTTATTTATTTGAGAGAGAGAGAGAAAGAGAGGCAGACACAGTGAGAGAGACAGAGAGAGAATGGGCGCACCAGGGCCTCCAGCCACTGCAAATGAACTCCAGACACATGCGCCCTTTTGTGCGTCTGGCTTTATATGGGCACTGGGGAATCAAACTCTGGTCCTTCTGCATTGCAGGCAAAAGAGATCCTTTTAACATTTAAATGATATGCTCACCAGGGCTTTGCTTTTTTTTTCAATATTTTATTTATTCATTTTTCAAGGAGAGAGAGAGAGAGAGAATGCACCAGAGCCACCATCTTGTGGGTCTGGCTTATGTGGGTCCTGGGGAATTGAACCCAGGGCCTTAGGCACTAGAGGCAAGTGCCTTAACCACCGATCCAACTCTCCAGCCCCAGGGCTTTGCTTTTTGAAGGGTCAATACATGAAGGAAAACTTCAGAGTTTTTGTTTAAAAGACTCTCAGATGAAATTTCATTAGAAAATATGAACTCAAAAGCAATTTAAATTTTATTGAATTCAATATAACGAGTCTGCAGTACATATTTTTGAATTTTTCTGAATTCTCTACATTCATTATATAATAGGAATGTGTTGATTGAAAGTTTCAGTTCAGCATCTAAAGCAGGCCCAGAATGGGCAACAATTCCTGTCACAGATTAAATCTTTCTAAATAGTTTAGAATGACATATCTGGGACCCAAGAGGACCTCCAGAGGTCATCAGCTGACATGGTACAGAGCCTTTGAATGTACAGTAAAGGCCTTTTTGAGATTCTATGAGCTATATGTATTGTCTGATTCCCATGTTTTTTAATTTCAAAGGTTAACATGGAAGGAATCTATCATAATTTCATCATTAATTTGGCTTTCCCTAATGAACTCTGAAATCACTTCTGATTTTCTAATTTGGGTCTTGAAACTCATACTACCATGGCCTCAGAGTAAACAGTTTACATTCGCACTCATGATCATTTGATCAATAAGTTAAAAAAAAAATCTAAATCAACCGCTCATGGTGGGGCACACCTTTTATGCCAGTGGTGGGAAGGCTGAGGTAGGAGGATCACCTTGAGTTTGAGGCCAGCCTGAGACTACAGAGTGAATTCCAGGTCAGCCTGGGCTAGAGTGAGACCCTGCATTGAAAAAACAAAATAATAATCATAATAATAAAAGTCTGAATCACATCTAAAGTTAGAACAATTAAGAACAATTTTCTGCACCAGGAAGAGTGGCACATGCTTGTAATCCCAGTAGTCGTGAGGTAGAAGCAGAAGGATTTCTGCAAGTTGGAGGCCAGCCTGGGCTAACTAGCCAAACAAAAAATAGGTAGATAGATAGATCAGTTATATATAGATAGATCAATAGATAATAGCTTTGTATTTGTTGATATTAACTTATATACTAAAAAGTAATAGATATTTTAAAGATCTATGAGCTATAGCCTCTTCTTATAAAGTCTTAATTGAATTTACTGTGCTGGATATTACCTGAAAATAGTTAATAAGATAAATAAATCACATAGATGGTGGTCTCATCTTCTAAAATTTAGAAATATAGATATATTAGGCTTTATATACATGAAATACCATACGTTAGAAATATGCAAAATTATTGTGAATCATTTTTAAAATGTGCATTTATTTTATGTGAATATTTAAGAATATTGCAAAATATTCACATTTTAAAAAAATAATCTCTTGACTAGAGTGTAGGTCAGTAAGAGTTTGTGCATCTGTTGAGTCAAATATACTAGATAAATACTAAAGACCACTAGAATGAGAATCTCAATAAAGCATTGGGAAGAAATGTTAGTGATTTTAAAACACATCAGGATTCTCATGAAGACTTTGACAGGCAGAAAATTATAATTGTTCTGCTTTGTAACCTCTTCTGCCATTCTGTAGTTTTTACTGTTTAGGCTACTGTATCACTGCCTATCTCTTGTCGTGAGGTCCGACTTGCGGCCCATCAGCAGGACTGATGGCAATCTGAAACAAAGTGTGAGCTTCCCAGAGTGAGTGGCTGTAGACACTGGGCTCTCTGAGGACAGCTAGAAAAACCATTTCTGTCCTTTGCAGGAGAAAGTGTCCAGACTGGATAGAATTGTCGCAGAGCACAGTCAGTTCTCCCTGGGGGTGAAAGAACTCCAAGAGTGGATGACAGACACAGTTCACCTCCTGGATTCATATTGTCACCCGACATCTGACAAAAGTGTGCTGGACAGCAGGATGCTGAAGCTTGAGGTGTGTGTCTTTACATGGCTGACTTACCGAAATCACTTTCAAGTTGTCTCAAGTCTGTATCTACCTGGGTTTATAGCATACACTGCCTATGAGAAATTTCTAGATGATTCTGTTTGCACAGGATGACCATGTTTAAGCATTCCTAAAACATTTGCTCCTGCCTTATTTACCCACAAATGCTTTGTAAAAATGTCCGTGGAGGAAAGGATTATTTGGAGGAGACTCAAGACCAGCAATGCCAAGTCCACTCAGAGACCAGCAGGTGACTGGCAGCTGGCTCTTGGCACTCACCAGCAAGTGACTTCCTCAGGAGGTCATGGCTTGGTTTCATGCCCCACTACTGTCTTCAGGACCTCTGAACTGTTTGAAGCCAGGAATATTCAACACACGAATACAAAGGGCCTCTATGTGTGTTTTTACAGGCTCTGTTATCCGTGAGGCAGGAGAAGGAGATACAGATGAAGATGATAGTCGCCAGGGGGGAATATGTCCTGCAAAACACCTCTCCAGAGGGCATCCCTGCTATCCACCAGCAACTGCAAGCCGTGAAGGACACTTGGGCATCTCTCCTGTCTGAAGTGATTCGTTGTAAAAGGTGAGCAAAGCTATGCCCAGCACTGGCCAGCCATGACTGAAAGATGACAGAAATAATTCAGCAGCTGACTTACTATGCACACCTACCTCTTTCCTTCCTAGCTTCCTTCTTTTCTCTTTCACTTCCTCCTTTATTTCCTGCCTCTCCTTCCCTTCTTCCTTCCTTCATCCCTCACTCTCCCTTCTATTTCTTATCTCCATTTCTTCCTTCTTTGCTTCCTTCCATCCTCCCTCTCTTCTTCCTTTCCTTCCTCTCTCCTCTCTCTTTCTCTCTCTCAATCTCTCTCCCTCTTTCACATCTACCTCTCTCCTCTCATTAAAGCCAAAGAACCTAAAGAATGCAGCAGGTGTAACCTTGCATTTCATTGACCTGCAATACTTTGACTATATCATAATATAACTGAAAACGTGTTGCTTTGTTGTTTTCCCTATTTTAAACAACCAACAGATATTGATTTCATAATATAAAGATAATTTGGCTCAAATCATTAATATGTCCAGGAATCAGCCTCATGGGATGGAAAAGAGGCCAGGAAGAGAATCTAACCAAAATAGGCAGCTGGAACTTGTCTGTCTGGGTGACACTGGGTGCTGTTTGCTGTCATGTGCCTCATAGTTATCTCACTTAAGAGTGGGGAGTGGGGGAGTGGGAAACAAACTCTCAAGAGGCAGGAAAGCAATTGAGGGAAGAAAGACAATCTCTTGGCACTCCGAGGCAGGAGGGCAGTAGAGGGCTGTCCCCCTGGGGAAGGGGTGACAGTTTACTGGCATTTGTTGCGTCCTTAGCCCTCAAGCTGAGTGTACATCAGGCACCAGGAAATTTCCTCAGGCTGAGAGACCCAGGAGCCAGTGGCTGAAAGTCAAGTTCAGTGCAGGGGAAGTGTGAGTGAGAGCATGTGTGGGTGGGCACTGACAGAACCTACTTCCAGAGGATCCATGGCATGTAAGCTCAGATGGTTCATGGGAGGAAGTGTGATGTGTATCTAGACAGGGAAGCCTCTCCTTTCTGCAAGGGAAAGGTTGAGCTGGATTTAGACTACTCTGGGACATTCTCTCCTACTTTCTGAGGGGATTTTCTGTTTTAAATCTTATGCCTGGTGATACAATTTCTCTTCTTCAATCTCCATGAGTTTGTCCTTCTTTTAATTTTAAACATATTTTTACTTATTTATTTGAAAGAGGGAGAGAAGCTAGAGGCACACCAGTACCTCTTGCTGTTGTAAACAAACTCCAGATGCATGTGCCACTTTGTACATAGGTCCTGGGGAATTGAACCTAGGCCAGGAGGCTTTGCAAGCCAAGTGCCATTAACCACACAGCCATCTCTCCAGCCCCTTCTTTCTTTTAGCAATCCCTTGCTTTTTCTTCTGCTCTGATTGTCCTGGTCAATTCAGGTGAAATTATTTGTGGATTCCCTCCCTGCCCAGAGTTTTGGCTACAGGATAGGCCAGCCCTGGGGATCCCTCTTGGGCTCATCTTTAGGCCTCTCCTAGTGTCTCCTGGTCCTTGATCCTTGTATGGACAAGACTATGGCTTGTCTCCTGAGGGTGTCTGTACCAAAGTTCCCCAGTTGGATTGGATAAACCCTGGTCAGCTGTCTGTCCTGGGCCTCTGGAGCCACCGCCGGCTGGGGTAGACAGAACAAACTTGGCGGACATCAGACTAAGCAGGATGCTCAGACTAGATAACCGACCTTTCAAATTTCTTTCAGTCAGCTGGAAGGAGCTCTCTCTAAATGGACGAGCTATCAGGATGATGTGCGACAGTTTTCCAGTTGGATGGACAGTGTGGAAGGCAGCTTCAATGAATTGGACAGGCAGCACACGGAGCTGCGGGAGAAAGTGACAACCCTCGGAAAGGCCAAGGTTAGACCCGGATCTCATACTTCTTGTATTCTCTGAGAGCTTCCTTAGAATGCCAGGGCCAGACCAAAATATGATCACTTTTCTACCAAAAATGTACACACAGAAGAATTCATACTGAATCATATATTATCATCTCTGCCTTTTTAAAGAAGATTTTTGTTTGTAGTTAATTTATTAGTGTGTGAAATTTGTCTCTTCCAGGACCATCATGTAGACTTATGTTTATGGTACAGATGGTTGAGAATGTGTCCACTTTTTAATATTTTAATATACTTCTTGACATTCAGAAGTATTTTTATCACATTCTTTTTTATACTACAGTTTTTTCTTTTCTTCATGTGTAGAGGTCAGAAGACAACTCAGGGTGTTGGTTCTCTTCTGCTTTGTTTGAGACAGGGTTGCATTGTTTTTGCTACTGGAGGAAGGCCAGTCTAGCTGGCACCATGAGCTTTCAGGATCCTCCTAGCTCTCCCTCCCATTGCTGTAGTTGTTGAGATCACAGATGTATGCGGCACTTTGTGTCCAGTTTTACATGGGTGCTGAACATTTAGGCGTGAGGAGCAAGTGTTTTCAATCACTAAGCCAATATCTCTCTCCTCATATATAAAGACACTAAAATTATTTTGACTTTTAAAACTCACCCTAGGGCTGGAGAAATGGCTCAGTGGTTAAGGCACTTGCCTCCAGTGCCTAAGGCCCCGGGTTCAATTCCCTAGGATCCACATAAGCCAGACCCACAAGGTGTGGCCCTGGTGCATGCTGTCTCTCTCTCTCCTCTCTCTCTCTCTCTCTCTCTCTCTCTCTCTCTCTCTCTGCTTGAAAATGAATAAATAAAATATTTTTAAAAACTCACCCTATTCCCGTGACAATCTTTGAAAATTCCATGTCTTTGCAGAACTTTTTCCCTTTCCAAATGGTTCTATTTCTTCCTCTACATCGGAAAATCCCTCACTTACCTTTCTGCATTAGGTCAGAGGTCACTTTAGATATTATGTCCTCAAGCTCATTCCAGGATTAATTAGGAATTTTATACTCCCATCTCCCTTTGTTTAAATCTCTTTAAAATTTTTTACTTTATTTTTTTGGTTTTCTGAGGTAAGGTCTCACTGTAGCCCAGCCTAACCTGGAATTCAATGCATAGTCTCAGGGTGACCTCAGATTCACAGTGATCCTTCTACCTCTGCCTCCCAAGTGCTGGGATTGAAGACATCCACCACCATGCCCAACTTTCTTTATAAATTTTATGATGTATGTTTCCATGTTCCTGTCCTTCTGTGGATAGTGAATGATTAATTTCCCTTACATCCTTACTCCCTGTCTGGTATTAAGAAAATGCTGAAGAAAATTTATTTGAATCACTAAATAATCATGTGACCTATGCCAAATTACCTAGTACTTCTGGGTCCCATATGTGTTGGTAAAGTCAATAACCATACTGGTTTGCTTCATAAATATTATTTATTTTCTCTCATAAAAATAAATTGCCTGATTGATTTATTCACCAATAGTTCTGAGTTTTCACATCCATGCATTGTGCCCCATTCTAGGTAAAGAAAACAGGAAAATGTGGGGCTGAAGTGATGGCTCAGTGGTTGAAGGTACTTGCTTGCAAAACTCTGGTTTCTGGGGTTGAATTCCCCAGAACCCATGTAAAGCTATATGCACAGTGGTACATGCTTCTGGAGTTCATTTGCAGCCACAGGAGGCCCTACTGTGCCCATTCTCTCTCTCTCTCTCTCTCTCTCTCTCTCTCTCTCTCTCTCTCTCTCTCTCTGGCAATAAATAAAGGCAAATGTATTCTAATGGGGACAGGTACACTCATTAATAAGCATCTGAATGAATAAATAATGATAAGTAAGGACTTGCCTGCAAAGCCTAACAACCCCTGTTTGATTCCCCAGTACCCACATAAAGCCACATGCAGTAAGTGGCACATGCATCTGGAGTTTGTTTGTAGTAGCTGGAGGCTATGTGCCCCCATCCTATCTCTCTGTCTCTGTCTCTGTCTCTCTGTCTCTCTCTCTCGGCTTTCAAATAAATAGGCATTAAAAAAAAAGAAAAAGTGGCATGATGTGAGAGAGTCTCTTGGAAAGGGTTAACATTGATTGCAAAGTCAGGGCAGAGGACAGGGAAGGCCTTTTTGAAATAGTTGACCTGTGGACTGAACCCTAAAGGGACAGATGAATTAATCTGGAAGGAGTTGGAAAAAGTATCTTCATATGTCTGCATGGCGAGGAGGGGAAGGTCCCAGTGCACTGGGGAAGGGAGAATGTCTGGAGCAGATTGAGCAGGGGAGGGTGCCACAGGGCACGTTGGGAGAGGCTATGGGAACCTCCCAGGGCATTGCGCTCAGGTCTCCTGTGGACTCCCTAGCCCAGCTGGCCTTCTTTCACTTGGCTCTGCCTCAGAGAATACCATGGGAATCCAAGTGAAAGCTAAGAGCAGCCTGGACTGGTTGGGAGGTGATGGCATCTATTGTTTAAACATAGGCAGAAGAAGAAGGCAGGTCTGTCAGGACTGGGGAAGAATGACAATGTGGAAGAAATCAGGAGCCTATAAGAATGTAAGAGATCTATAAGAAATCAAAGATATCCGGGTCAAAATAGAAAGCAGTGTATAGGAAATTACTGTTTCAAAGAAAGTTCTAGACCAGATGAGAAAGAGAGAGAGAGAGAGAACGAGAGAGAGAGAAATGTAGGAAAATACAGATCTATACATCTTTAAATTCATGTCATTCAGCTGAGTAGATGGATAAGCTAAGGTTAGGGTTGTCATCTGTACAATTCAAATCACTGAATTTGAGCAGGATCACTGGTATGCTTGCCATGAGTAACCCATTCATGTTATTTTTTTTAATGTTCTCTAGCTGCTGAATGAAGAAGTTCTGAGCCACAGCAGCCTGCTGGAGACCATCGAAGTCAAGGGAGCAGGCATGTCCGAGCATTATGTCACACAGTTAGAACTCCAGGATGTGCAGGAGCGATACCAAACAATCAAGGAGAGGGCCAAGGTATGGCTGACTAGGGTCCTGTGGACTCACCAAGGAGGAATGTTCAGAAATGTGATTATTGCCAGGCATGCTGCCCAACGCCTTTAATTCCAGCACTCTGGAGGCAGAGGTAGAAGGATCTCTGCGAGTTTGAGTCCAGCCTGAGACTACATAGTGAATTCCAGGTCAGCCTGGGCTAGAGTGAGACCCTACCTAGGGGAAAGAAAAAGGAATGTGATTATTTAAAGACTCATTGGTTTCAAGAATGACAGCCTTGTGAAGATACAACAAGTGAGGCTAAATAGATTTTAGTATTATAAAGCTATTCATTAGCAAGACCAAATAAACACTTCAGATATTGGTAGTATATGGAAGACAATGAAATAAAATATTTTTCAGCTAAAACTTTGTGGAAATACATAACATTTTCACAACAGCTTTGGAAAGCTTCATAAATTCATCATGAAGACCCGTTAATGCTGTATTATGTCTGGTAGTGAGAGTTTTATAAAATAAGAAAAAAATCATGTGAGCTTCTCAAAGAAAAAATGTATCATTTTAGTAACGCATTCCACTGAATAGACAAAGTTCAGAAAATTAAATTCACAGTAGAATCAGATTCAGATTCAAGGCACAAATGCATTTCAATTTTTATTATTGACCAAAGTGATTTTTTTTGTTCATTTTTTTCAAGGTAGGGTCTGACCTGGAATTCACTATGTAGTCTCAGGGTAGCCTCAAATACATGGTGATCTTCTTACCTCTGCCTTCCAAATGCTGAGATGAAAGGCATGTGTGTCACTATGCCCAGCCTTGTTTTTATATTTGTACGTAGAATTTAAAGGTTCATTTTTAAGGAAATCCTTCAAAGGTTTAATTATTATGCATTTCTAAAATTCCAAAGGTGGATTCTTATGGCACATTGATACCTCATTCAGTAGCACATTCCTATCTTAATCATTTTCAAATGTTAATTACAGGAAGCAGTAACAAAATATGAAAAACTTGTTCGCCTGCACCAAGAGTATCAGAGAGACCTAAAATCATTTGAAGTTTGGTTGGGGCAGGAGCAAGAAACACTTGACAGATACTCAGTCCTCGAGGGGGATGCTCACACTCACGAGACAGCTTTGCGGGATCTTCAGGTACGTCTATCCAAAAACAAAGGCTTCTTCATTGTAAATATGGAGTCATTTATTTTATGCCAAGGGAAGTTTATATGATCTTGAATCCTGTAGAACGTGATACATATGGTTGTGCACAGTGCCATGTTGCTGGGTTGAACATTCAAACCAGGCATAGTTTAGGGGAGGAAGGGATTTATTTCAGTTTACAGATCCAATGGGGAGAGTTCCATCAGTGGCTGAAGAAGCTGTTCCATACATGCAAGCAGAGACAAACAAAGAAAACAGCCCTTATAAACAAAAAGCAGCCAGCATCAATGGGCTGCAAGCAACAGGGAACCCCAGAGCTCAGACTCTCTGCATAACTTTGGGCTTGAATTCAGATCTGCCCCCCAAACACAACTTAGGGCTGAACCCCAGGATCTGCCACCAGTGACATTTCCTCCAGCCAGGGGGGGGACTGGAGACCCAAGCTACCAGCTTTAGCAAAACACCTGAGTCTATAGAGGACACACATTTAAACCACTACATGTATTCAGTGCAAACCTTTTAAGGCTTTATCTGAAGGCTTCTGGGAGTTCGGCACTATAGTAGAGTTCAAATCATTTGGTAGGCAATTTAGATAGACAATACCAACTCTTGGGAACTCATTCAGCTCTAAGGGTGGACTTTGACAGGTGGCTACTGATCTTATGTAGGATGACCTGACACACCTGTCTGTTGCTCCCTACTGGGATGGTCTCCATTGAAGGGCACAGCAGCAGGAGTTAAAGGAATGTGGTGTGGCTGTAAGTCAAGCAGGTAGCAGTATCTTCAACCATATGGTTTCAATCAAAGCCTCCCACATGGCTGGCGATATAGACCCAGAGTCAGAGTTTTAGAAGAAGGAATTAGAAGAGTTGGAAATGGTGCTGAAACTCAGGCCAGCGGGCTGCAATTCAAGACAAGATGTCAGAGACAGTGGGTAAAGTGATCATAAGTCATTTCCTTATTTACTCGGCCTTCCTGGTCCATTCATTCAATCCATTTACTTAGTATCTGTCAAAAAACAGACACTTTACAAGCTATGCTAGGTAAAGATAACTGAAAGATTATTTCAACCTTTGAGAAATTTACAACCTATTGAAGAACACAAGCTCCTAAGGAAATTGTTACAATGTGGTGAGGACAGTGACAGTTTAAATCAAGGGATTTTATGGTAAAACCAACCCCTTATTCATACCACCTGTGTGCTCCAGAGAGTTCCTGGCCCAATTCCTCCAGGCCCCAGCATTCCCTGGAGCACAGCCTGGCAGAAGACAACTCCTTAGGACCAGGAGAATCCATTGTTCCCTCCCTCAGCAGCAAGTGTAGTGATCTGTCAGCTAATGCCAAAGCCACATCCTTAGATGCTTTCAAGCAGATTATAAACTGTAACAAGCCTAACAATTCGCCCTTTAATCATGAATGTGTTTGCCTGTAAACAGAAAAATAAAATTTAAGAAA
>PVHP010013499.1:0-40869 GCA_004024765.1 Zapus hudsonius | reverse complement strand
AGGAGGAGGAGGAGGAGGAGGAAGAGGCAGAGACCTCTTTTGGCCATTTTTGTTGCCTTTTCTCTTCTGAAGTGTCACTTTTGGCTGAAGGCTGTGTTAAGTATATTATTCTGTTAAGGCACATGAGAAGAAATGTATATTCTGAGAGATATGGGTTGCTTCTAAAGATGATTGAAGTAATGAAGGAATTTGATGCATGATCATTTTGTTTTTTTCTTGGATAAATCTGATGTCATAGTGGAATGGTTTCTGAGGTGCATTGCAAGGCTCACATTCCTTTAACTACATCCCCCATCAGAATGACAGGCACTGAGGATGGTTTGTGGGGTGTCACTCTATTTACATGTCTTCTCAAGCCAGCTTTTCTTTTTTAGCACTTTTTTGTTCAGAAGAGGTGGTGTTGGTAGAGGTAGCTTGCTTCTATGACAATATAAGTATAAGGAAATATACAAACATAAATAAATATGGCTAACATGAATAACCAAGCCTGCCCCCCACAAGAGTATCATTTTTATCTACCAAATCTACTCTAAGGGAGGAATAAATTTTAATGTCAGCTTTAAAAGTCTGTAAATCAAAAATAGAAGAGAGCCTTTTAAGACCTCTGTTACACCACGAAGCGTGCAGGCATGCTAGTTAATTCACGATGACATTTTAACCAGTCTTGTTTTGCCAGGAGTGATAACCCAGGGCATATTCCTATGTCTCAGGGGTTTATAGGGCCAGGCAGGCAGCTGGCACTCCATGTGGACCTTTATGCGGGGCCTGAGCAGCCTTAGGAGCATGGAAAAGAAGGGCCCTTGTTCTTCTCCTCCTTTTATTGCTGTTCCTTCTTTCTTCTTGCATTCTTATCGATTCAGTTATTGTTTGGCTTTAAAATCTTCCATTTGGTTGGTCCATCAGAACTCAATAGCTAGGATATGACTGTCTCCCATCCAGGTCAAAGAGCCTTATTATCATTAGCAATTCATCAGGAAAATCACAAGTCCCACCTCATGTCTTTTAAAAAAATTAATTGAAATTTGCAAACTATTTCGTTTCTAACAGTGAGATTATTTATCCAGCTTTGTCATCCCAGAACTTTCTCTTCTCTTGGAGAATCTTTCTGGGAGGAACTCTCCCTCTAGACGTGAAAGAAGCCACTGATCTAAGCGCAGAGCCTCTGCATGTTAATAAGTTCCTAAGGTTTCCCCCGGTGAAATCGGGAGAACCTGTAGCCATACACCTCAGCCTGGTCACCTTCATCTTACAATTGCAGCATAAGCTGCCAAAGCCTGCTTCAGAGAGTCCATGGGGTCACCTAGGTAAAGTCAACCTTGTCTTTAAAATAGGGGCTAGGAGGACAGCTCAATGGGGGAGTGTATACCTATAAATTACAAGCCTGGGTTCAGTCAGTCCTCCATACCCAAAACCAAACCCAAACAACACAACCAAAAAAAATATCATCATTCTAGTCTAGGCAAGACATATTTGATCCTAAACCAACATGTGAACTTGAATGCTAGTTAGTTATGCACACGTTATCTTAGGGCTTCTGGTAGTTGAACCCAGAGCCTGTGCATGCTCTGCACCACTGAGCTCCAGGTCAATCTTGGCTTTGTACATTTTTATGAAATAAGAATGATTAGACCTTCAAAATGGGAGGTAAAGTTGATGATAGTGAAACAAAATTAAGACTAATTGAGAAGGGGAGGGGGGGTTGGGAGGAAATCATTATGGTTTATTGTCTAAATTGATGGAAACTGTCATTAAAATGTTTTAAAGAAAGAAAAAAATGATTAGATAGGAGTGGGCAAAATTTTTCTTGCAGTGATATGTAGGATTGCATAAAAGTTCAATTAATAATTAATAAATGGTGATACGTTCCTGTAATGGAATAAACTGAAGTCGCATGTGTTTAACACACATAAATCTCCAAAAAAGTACATGTGGGAAAGGGGTTGAGACGCATGCTAGGTGTTGCATTTAGTTATCTATAAAATACAGTTCTCCCAAACATATCAGCTTCAAACAATGTATAATCTTGATCTTGGAGTTTCTGTTGGTCAGGGACCCATGAACAGCCGCCACCAGCTCAGGGTCTTTGATGAGACCCCCTCCGAGCTCTCTGCATGGCTGTCTCTGTCCACAGGGCTGCCTCCCCGCAGAGCGGAGAATAGCAGCAGTGGGCTTCCCTAAAAGCGCTGAATGCTGAATCCAAGAGAGAAAACAAGAGTAGTCAGGATGGAAGGTCTTTTTATAACCTAATCATTGTAGTGACATTCCACTGCAGTCTATCCACTGGAACTGATCACTGAGGCCAGCTGACACTTGGGGAGGAAATGACCCAAGAGTGCAATACAGGAAGGCAGGGAGATTTGAGGGTGTGAGACATACCATTTAAAAAATTATATTAGTGTACAAAATAAATGGATTTCATTTATTTTAGCATACAGACATACCAATTACTAGGTTCCATTATATTTTTCATACAATTTTCTGGCTTTTCTTCTCCCTTTTCTCGCCCAAGCCCTATATCTCTTTGCCTCCATAGTCAATCTTTCACTTTCATGTCTCATGTGTGATTTGTTTGTTTTTTTCAAGGTAGGGTCTCTCTAGCCCAGGCTGACCTGGATGGAATTCAGTATGTAGTCTCTGGGTGGCCTAGAACTCATGGTGATCCCCTACCTCTGCCTCCCAAAGTGCTGGGAGTGCCCAGCGTGTGTGACCTTCTGTCTTCCATTCTCCACACTTCTTTCTCTCTCATGGTCTCTTATCCAGCTTCACAGCAATACTTGCACACAAGCTTTCAAACTTAGGATCCTCCAATGAAAGAGAACATACAGCTTTTATCATTCTGGGCCTGGGCTTCCTCACTTAGTATGTTCTTTTTCAGCTCTATCCATTTTCCTGCTAATTTCATAATCTCATTTTTTTCTTTATATCTGAAAAAGTCTATTGTGTATATGTGCCACATTTACATTATCCTATGATCAGCTGATGGACATCTAGGTTGATTCCTTTTCCTAGCTATTTGAATAGCAAGGAAACATAAATGTGCGAGTATCTCTGTGGAACATGGCCAGAAGTGGTCTAGCTGGGTCATATGGAAGCTCAGTTTTTAGCCGTGCTAAGCCTCCACACTACTTTTCATAGTGGCTGCACCAGTTTACCCTTCCACCAACAGTGAATCAGAGTTCCCCATCTCCCACATCCTCACCAGCCATTTGATTTCTTGATGACCGTCATTCTGGATGGGGTGAAATGAAATCTTACAATGGTTTTAGTTTGAATTTCTCTAATGGTTAAGGATGGTGAAGATTTAAAAAATCCTTGGTGGCCATTTGTGTTTTGTATCTTGAAAACTGTCTATTTCAAAGTCCATTTAATTTTTTCAGTTCTTACATACTTTTCGTTATCAACCCCCTGAGGGCAAATACTTTCTCCCATTCTGTAGGCTTTCTATAAATTCTGTTAATCATTTTCTTTGCTGTGCAGACACTTTGTAATTATGTGTGGTTCCATCTGCTGATTCTTGGGACTACTTCCTGTGTGGCTGGACGATGTATTTACTATGACAGTTGTCTATAGGTTTGTCTGTTCCCAATTTCAGGAAGCATGGAGTTTTGGGATCCAACAGAAGAGGTATCTAATACTTTTTTCCTTTTGGATTATATTAGTATATAAAATCATGGTTTTGTTGTTTGCATGTATGTGTGTTAGTGCCTTGTGTCTGTAGGTGCATGTGCATGGTCAGCATATGCGATCAGGTGTGTGGAGGCCAGAGGTTGATTTTGGATGTCTTCCTCAAATGCTCTCTATATAAGGCAGGGTCTCATTTTAGCCCAGGATTACATAGAACTCACTCTATATCCTAAACTGGCCTCAAACTCATGGCAATCCTCCTACCTTAGCCTCCTGAATGCTAGAATTAAAGCCATAAGCTGTCATACTTAGATCTCCACCTTACTTAGGTCTCAACAGGACCTCTCACAGAACTGGGAGCTCACCAATTTTGTCAGACTGGCTACACAGCAAGTCCTGGATCTTTCTAATCCCACCTCCCCAGTGCTGGGGCTCCAACACAGTACTTCCTGTATGCTAGGCAAGCATTCTATCTACTGACATATATTTTCAGTAAAATAAACTAGTGAAATAGCCTGGAAAAGCTGAATGTTTACTTATGCCTATGCATATGGTCCTGATGCCCCCATCCTCTTTTTATTTGGATAAAAATATGAGTATCAATTCATCATCTTTGATCCAAGATGGTCAACTCTTTTAAAAATAATATATGCTTTTGTATTATGAAAACAGTATACAACATTTACCATCTTAAGCATTTTGAGAATATAGTTCAGTGGTGTTAAGTACACTTATATTCCTTGGTAACCATCACCAAAAATTCTGCTCCAGAACTCTTCCTCTTGCAAAATGGGAACTCTATCTATGAATAGTAACTCCTCATTCTCTCCCTCAAGTGCCCTGCACCATCCTTCTGTTTTCTGCCTCTATGAATTTGGCCACCTTAGGTACCTCATATCAGTGGAATAGCATAGTATTTTGATTTTTGTGAATGGCTTATTTCATTTACCATACTATCCCCAAGGTCCATTTATGCTGTAGCATATGTGAGAATATTATTTCACTATATATATATATATATATATATATATATATATATATATACACATATATATATGCCACACTTGGCTCATCTACTCATCGTTTGACAGACATTTGAGCTGCTTCTGAAGTCCAGCTTTTGTGAATAATGATGCTATGAACATAAGTATACAAATATACTCTCAAGACCCTCCTTCAATTTGGGGTATATATGGAGAGCAATGGAATTGCTGGATCGTATGCTAATTATATTTTTAATATTTTGGGAAGCTTTCATGTTTCCCAGAGTTGTTATGATTTTGTACTTTTCCATAAGCAGTGTGTAAGACCTCTGAATTTTCTACATTTTTGCCAACAGTTTTTAAAACCAGTAGTCATCTAGAAATTGATTATCTTACTGTTTACAGTCTTCTAACGATTAGTGATGCCAAGGTAGATATCTACATCCTTCCTTTCTTTCTGTTTTCCTTTCCATCTCTCTTTCCTTACCTGCTGAGCCCTTCAATGAAGCTCTTTGTCCACTTTTAATTTGGGTTCTTTAGATCCTGAATATAATTTGTGTTTCCCCCTATTCTGTGGGTTGCTTTCTTAAAAGCTCTGTTGTCAACAGAGTATTTAATACACAAAATTTTAATTTTCATAAACCAAGAAACAATTTCAAGTCCAGTGTGAGACATCTGGCTTGTAACTCAGCGGCCTCTTCTTTCTGCCACCTGCTGGATTCATAAAACATGGATACTAGTATAGCATGGATAGACTGTACTTCCTCTTTACATTTTAACACTTCTTCATTGTTATATATCTTTACCTGATTTCATTAAAATATTTTTGTTGTGAAGAATTTTGCTTTTATTACTGAAACTGGTACTACGTTTATAATTCCCTTCCTTGCTGTTTTCCAGCATTTTAACACACATAATTCTATTCTGATTGCTGATTCATGGATTTATTGGAATGCACATGCAAACTGCACCTCTGTAAACAGTTATCTTAAATATGTCAGGGTTGTCCCTAGAAGATTTCCAAAATAAAAGCTGATTCAGATCAACGTACGTAATTTGTTTTGAATTACCTCAGCCTCTGTCTTTAACACATTCAATATTTATGCAATGCATCCTCATGAGTATTTCAGATATATTGTTTGGTGATGGGAACAGGCATCCATAAATAATTAACACAGTGGGCAAAGATAACAAAATGGCAGAACTGAAATAGAAGATATAGATGTACAGTCATTTCAGCATGAGAAGTAACCATCAATTCAGTCAACCTTTCTTGGCTGGATTGCTGCAAACAGCACCAGGTTTCGTGTGTGTGAGTTGTAGCATTTTATGAGATGGACAGAAGCCAGGATCATCGCCGTGGTATATTACATGAGCCAGTACAGTAATGTTTTTATAATTGATTACAATTGTCCATGGAGAATGCTCTTTGCTACAATCCAAGGATTTCTTCAATGTTTCAGTTTCTTCAAAGGCTACTTGTAGGGTAATGCATTTTTAGAGGAATTCATTTTTCTAAAGGATCAGAAAATAAGATTGAGGTTTACCTAGGTGTATATTATTCTCATGGCTTCTGCTAACAGCAGCAGTATATTAGAAGTTAGGGAAATAACGGTTCCCATCTTTGGGGGGGGGACTGGAATAAGGTTTCAGAAATTGGATAAAATAGTGTAAAAGTAGTTTTTTTTTCTGAAGAAAGTAGGGTCCATTTTTTAAAAAAACTGAATATACTTAAATTGATTTTCATGCTTATACAAGCATGAGAGAAACATGACTCCCAGGCAGATGGACAGAGTGGGCAATGCTTGCACTATTAAGCAAGTCCATAAATGCTTTAAAGGGCATTCTAGAATTTGTTTAATAATTTTACTTTACTGTCGTGACCGACATACCTTATGATCCACATGCTCAGAGAAAGTGGGAGGCATCCCTCCCTCTTGTTCTCAAACATTACCCTGTTTCCACAATGGCTCATATTTCTGGTGCTTTTGAAGTAGCCCTTGGCACGTTTGTGAAGTGGTGATTTCGTCCTCAGAACTTAATGAGGGGTAGAAATAATCAGACTTTCCCTACTGATTTGGGCATTCTCTTAACACCCCATCCAAACACATTCCTAAGAAGCACCTCTAGAAAAGTCCAAATGAAAGAATGAATTCACATTCCCATACATGCCAAAATACACCTTAAAGTGTAAATGTATTGGCATTTTGGAAAGTGTAAATTGTAGTACAAAAATGTTAATTTAAAAATAAAAAACTGGGCATGGTAGTGGTGTGCATTTAGTCCCAGACCTCCGGAGGCTGAGGTAGGATTGCCTTCTCCATCCCTGGTGATCTGTGTTGTAACAGACAGTGACAACAATAATAGTAATGCTAACAATAACAATGAGCTAATCCAATGCACATAAAGATGTGCAATCATTCTCCGAAGAGCCTGGGACAGCTCAGTTGAGATTATTGGTTTTCTTTGTTGATAAACACATCCATGTAGTATTCAGTTTAGATGTTTATGGAAGCCCTTGATGGTTGTTTTTCATGGTCCTGGAATTTTATGGAAAGACAACTATGCAAAGGCAGGTAGATGTTTGCTTAGTGAAGATCCCCATTGGTGACTCGCTGGTTCATTATTTTAACCATGATGTGAAGCCTGCCTTTACTCATTCTAATCTAAACCCTGTCTTTAATAGTTTAAGCCAACTTTACTTGAAGTTTTTACCTTGTTTTTGACACAGAATTGCACGTATTGATGAGGTTCAGGGCACACCACAGTGCATATGTGCTCCATGTAACAATCACAGGGAAGGAGAAACAGGAGGTGGCCAGGGACATTCCTCAGCAGGAATTTCCTGCTGCTTCTTAGCTCAGCCTCTATAGGTCACCCCCCTAAGTATATGAACCAATCAGGTCTTGGCCCCTTGCATCCACAAACCAGTAGGGTCTCTCTTTATACATTTGAGTCCGAAAACAAGGCTCACCCTAATTGGATGTCTGATACCATAAAGGAGGTCGGACACACGGTCCCCTCCTCTCTCTATCCCAGGACCTGTGAGAACATGGACACATGTATGATTCTGACTCTCCCCTTTCCAGCTGGGAAGGGGAGATGACTTCTTGGACTGGGTGTTTTCTGGTTTATAATTTTTCTTCATCTCCGTCCAAGCCCTTCACTATTTCTTAATCCTCTGCAGTCTTTTCTTTGAAGGGATCTTTTGGATCTTATGCTTTGCCCTCCAGTGTGAGTGTATGCGCTTCCTCCAGAGCCCTTTACCCCTGGACATTTCTGCGTGATAGAGAATCTTTCCCCTGTCCCTTTGCAGCCTGGCAAGGAGAATAATTCTCCTCTGGATTGAGTCTTTCAGAGAGCCCCCTTCCTATAAAAGCCCCCATAATCCCCTTTACAATAAACCTCATAGTTCATGATTTCCAACTAAACTAAAAAATTCATAATTTACTCTTCTCATAGTCTATCAATTCTTGGCTAAAAAAAAAAATAGGATAAGGTCCCAAAAGGTTGGGTTTCACAGGCCTGGGGACCCCTGGAATCCCAAAATTCTACATTAATATTCATATTGTAAGTCATGAGAACACTAAAACCCATTTCTTCTGATTTGAAGTATCTTAACTCAATATGAATGTGTAGTGTTGTGCGTGGTGTTTGCATGTGTGTGTGCTTTTGTGGCAGCGCATAAGCTGGCCTTCAGAGGCTGGGGTGGAGCAGGTGTAGCCCTTCATGGCTCTTCCTGAAACCTGCACCCTGATCTCTTGGAGCTCCTGGGGCTCAGAAGATTCTCAGGGGTCTGCTCCCCCACAGGATTACTTTTACAGGCACATGGTGCTATTTCCTTGGGACCTGGTGAATTGAACTCAGGCCCCCTCAGGCTGGCTGTGATCACTGAATGGAGGAAGGAGGCTCTGGGGATTCAGGAAATCTGGGAGGCCTGAATCTTAAGGTCACACAACAACTCCCCAAGGTCATGTTAGCTGGAAATTGAAAACTCCCTTCCTGGGCTAGGAAAGGGGAGGAGGCGGTGCAGGACGAAGTTCCAGAGACACAGGAAGTCAACCAATCTGGGGAAGGGCTGCAAAGCCCCACCCTAAGGCTATTAATGGGGAGACATTTGCTTGGAGGACACTGATGGAGTTGCACCTACAAGTGGTGCAGTGTGCACCACAGCCCTGGGGAGGTGGGCATCCAGGATGGAATGAGACTTCCCATGGTGTCATCTATTGCTCCTGTGTGCAAGCTCTCACCCAGCTCTGCTCTGAAAGCAACCCCAATAAACCCACTGGCTAACCAAAAGTGGTTTTGGTGTAATCATCCTTTGGTTTGTCGTCTGTGCCCTATCTGGGGAGAAAATGCTTGAGTCACCATAGGGGAAAAGGCTTCCAGATAGAGGCCTCATACTGAGCCATCTCCCCACCCCTCATTTTATTTTTCTATCACTCCACTTAGTTGTTTTAAAGTTAATTAATTTTTTTTTATTTGAGAGAACATGAATGAGAAAGACAGAGAGAGAACGGGTGTGCCAGGGCCTCCAAGTGCACCTTGCCTTATAAGTCATTTCTGAGAACAATTTTGATATGTCTTGTTACTACCCGTCTAAGGGAGACAGTATTGTTCTTCTCTTTTGTGCCTGAAAACACAAAATAAGCAAGGGAGGTTACACCCAGGTCCTTATCTAGACTGGTTATTATTACTGGTTATTATTGCCTACAGATAACCTTCATTTTCATTTCATTCTACTAAAACAGATTTCAATTAGGAAATAAACTTTACCAAAGAAAATGCTGAATGTGAACCCAATTTCAGCAAAGAGCCCTTGACACTTCTGACCACCCCACACTCTGTGTGCTTGCTCCTCACATTAGTGAAGTTTAACTTTGGGAAGTAAATGCTTGATTCCCCATCTTATTTTCATTTCTATTTATTTCTTACCATTTCTCCTCTTCCTCCACCTTCTTCAGTAGAGAAGAGGACTATCAATACCATGTATTAAACTTCAGGAGGGCTGGAGAGTTGATTTGGTGGTTAAGGTATTTGCATGCAAAGCCCTAGGGCCCAAATTCAATTCCCCAGGACCCATGTAAAGCAGATGCACAAAGTGATGCATGCATCTGGACTTTGTTTGCAGTGGCAAGAGGCTCTGACACACCCATTTGCTCACTCTCTGTTTCACTCTCTCTGCTTGCAAATAAATAAATAAGAAGACTTCAGGAGGACTTTTGTGCATGTGTGCACATATTGGTGCAGGTGTCTGTGTGGAGGAGAGGACAACCTTGGTATCATTCCTCAGGCAGTGCCCATCTTTCTGTTTTCAGATAGGGACTGTTACTGCTATGGAAACTTGCCAACTGTAGTAGACTAGCTGGCCAGCAAGCTCCAGGGGTCCACCCCCCCCCAACCCAATTCCCTAGGGCTGAGATTACAAGCACAGACCACCACCATGTTTGGCTCTTTTACAAAGGTCCTGGGGATTAAAATCAGGTATTCATGCTTGCAAGGCAAGAACTTTACTAACTGAGCTATCTCCCAGTCCAGAATTACTTAAATTCCAGTACCTGTAACAGTCATATTGGAAAATATTCATCCACTAAAATGTATATTATGTGCAAATTTAATTTTAACAACTGCTTACTTTGAAAAAGTACTTTCCCCTGGTGAACTTATTTGCACAGAGCACCTGAAGGCAGTGCTGTAGTTGGTCTCTTTGCCCTGCCCCTGATCCCACCCAGTGCTTGGGCAAGGTCAGGGAGGAGAACCCAGAGTTCTTGGCCAGTCTATGTATTATAGAGTGAGACAATGACTCAATAATAATAATAAAAACCTCTGAAAGACAAAAAATTTTAAGACAGGAATCAGCCTTGAGGCTTTTCTTCTTGCATAGATAAACATATCAAAGAGAAAGTGAAGGGGGCTGGAGAGATGGCTCAGCGGTTAAGGCACTTGCCTCTAGTGCCTAAGGCCCAGGGTTCAATCCCCCAGGACCCACATAAGCCAGACCCACAAGGTGGTGACCCTGGTTCTCTCTCTCTCTCTCTGCTTGAAAATGAATAAATAAAATATTAAAAAAAAGAGAGAGTGAAGTCTTTTTCCAGTAGAGGGGAAAAGCAAAAGAAATGGCAGAGGAAGAAGGATGTGCTGGGAGGCAGCAGGAGGGGAAAGCCAGTCAGCTTGTCGTGAAGCAGTGCTCTGTATACTTTATTTCCACCAATCATAGTATCCACATTTTCCAAGATCAGCATATTATTTTCTTTGTTATGCTCCTTGAACTCTAACATAATTGTACATTATATATTAACATTTATAAAACATTCTTGAAACATTTCTTATGATCAGATAAATGTACAAATTTTGTTAACAGGACACATTATGTATCACTATATAGGTTTATGCTTTATGTTACAGAGCTAAAAAGCTCAATGTAGTTTTTCTTAAGGAAGGAAAAGAACCAGTATTCATATAAACAGTATATTCTGAGATGTGACTTTGATAACTCCTAAACCCTCCTAAAGGATTACAGCGCTGCTTCTTCATGGGGCAAGGAAGGAAAGTGTGTGACCTTGAACAGGCAGTGCTAACTAGAAGGCCACAGTGGCTACGTGGTGCCTACCCGCTGGAGTCAGTACAGCTGCCACTGTCAATTTCCTGGGTGTGTCGAGGTTAGAAGTTGATTTTGACGAGGCAAATGTCAAGTAATTCAACTTTGCCTACATGACTGACAGCCAGATTCTGCTTTCCAGTGGCCTGAGTGTGTCAGACTACTTCACTGTCAAGTCAGTGAAGGCCTCAGAGACCTCTGTGTTGACCTGTGTGGAGATGCTTGCTTGGGTGACATTGAGATAAATGTCATACTGCTGGTCTAGGCCAAGGTAGCAGTCACTCATGAGATACAGGGTGAAGATGTATCTGAAAGATAGAAACAGAAAGCACATGATACACTTGAATGTAAACATCTTTATGAACCCCATCACTATGTACTATGGAAATCAACCATTATCCCCATTACATTTGTGCAATGTAAAATCAGAGCCATATTTCATTGTTTTATTTTATGATGCAAAGCTGGAGTTTGTGAAGAAAAGCTTTTAGCAGGTTGATGCTGGAGCAGGAAGAGGTGGGGGAGGGACATGTCCAAGAAGGTCATTCACACACACCCCAGAGCGAATGCAATGCAAGCTTTTCCCGAGTTTCCAGTTTCCATTATCTTGGAGCTTGAGTGTAAGACTCTGCTTACCTTCCGGGGGTCTCAGGGGTATAGAAAGAGAGAGAAATGTTGTGATGATTTTGCACGTATCCCACTCGCTTTAGAGCAATGAGTTCTTTCTTATCCACCTTTCCTAATATCAAAAACCATCCTTCATCTTTTGATTTGGGAAACCGAGGGGTAACCGCATAGCTCTCTTGCTTTCCCTGTAAACCAGGAAAAAAAACAGCAACAATAAAACATTAATAATGCCTACACTTTCTACACCACTCGTTGTGGTTAAAGGTTGTTGTTTTACTTGAAGAACACAAATGTATACAATTCAAGCTTGTCAATCTTGAATTTGTAAATTTTCTTCCTTTCTGGTTTGATATCTATGGTAGACTTTTACCACCCTTTCTTCAAGATTCACAAGGCTACTATTTTCTGGCCGTAATTATCCAAACACATGGCTCAGATAGAATAGAAAACTTTGTTGACATCAAATTAATAAGTTCTCATGCCACTCCTGAACTCCTACTAACAAATGTAAACACTGAGACACAATTTTACACTTAGATGCTAACTAAATCTTCCAAAGTCTTTCCTCTTACCAGACAGGAGCTGATGCTTATGAAAACCAACCAACCAACCAACCAATCAACAAACAACTAACCAATCAATCAACCAACCAGCCAACCAACCAACCAAGGCCAGACACTGAAATACCTTCCCCCTACCCAAGAGCACAATCCCCATAAAAGCTCACATTCTCAACTGGTATACTAAAATGCCTTTTCTCAAAGATGGCAGGTGAGACCCACGTAGAGACTGCTTGTGCTCCAGGGAATAATCCAGGAGCTGCCCTAAGAGGTGGGCAACATGGAAAAAAATACTCATTTACCAGCCAAGAAAGAAATCAGGGCAGGGAGGAGGGAAATGGGGGTTCCATTGTATGATTTGCTCATACAATGTATCTAGTTATAGATAATAAAGATATTAAAAAAGACTTTTTTAAAAAAATATTATTCCTATCTTAACTATTTTAAGAGTACCCTTCAGTAGTGCTGTTCATTCACATTATTGTACAATTATTCCTTCCTGGACTTCTTTTCACCCTATTAAACTAAACCTCTTTATATATGAAAAAAAAAAAAAACCAGAAAAAGAATTCAGGGCCAGAGGCGAGCCAGGTACCACAGTATGCATGGCAGCTGGTCGGCAGGGGGAAGCACAAGGGCCAAGGATTCAGAGACTCAGAATCCATGAGCAGTCCAACCAGATACGGTCCTGCGCTGTGCATACCACTTAGTGCTAGGGACACCTTTCTTCTTGGCATCTGATAGAGCAGTGGAAGAACACATTTTAAAAAGACTACTCCTTATTTGGCACTTCAGCAGCTCTAGAGGCAAAGGTTTCTCCTTGCATGTCTCATTCTGAAAACCTAGATGAAGTAACATGGAACTATATTCCGAAACTAGGTGTACACAATACCTCTAGATTGAGGGAAGTTTTTTTTCTATCAGAACTGCACTGTTACACAAAGTGGAAATGAGTCTGAGGCTTAGAGTGGAGTGCACTGTATAGACAGGCCTTGCCCCACACCATGTGAAGGGCTGCATAGAGATGAACCCTGCACCCACACCTAAGCAAGGCCTGGCATACAGAAACTATGAACCTATGCTCATGCAAGTGCCTGGATTAAAACAGTCTGCTCTGGTGTCCTAGGAATGTTGGCTGAAGGTTTAGCTGCTGAGATACATGTCTAGTACAGTGGGAGAAATGACAGCCCAACCCTACTACCACCTAGCCTCACTTGAATATTCCACATATTTCAATGGATAGAAATGGTTTTTAAAAGTCTCAGCAACATAATCCCAGATGTGCAAGTCCCAATGCAGAAATAATAGCCATGAAAAATCAATGCAATATGACTCCTCTGAAAATGAAAAATTCCACAGTAGTGGACACCAATGAGAGCAAGTTAGATGAAATCCCAGACACATAATTAAAAAAATGAAGGATTATAAGAATGTTCAACAAAATCAAAGAGAACATAAACTGAATGACAAAAGAGAATGCAAAATGACTGACTGAAATAAGAAAGTCACCTCATATGAAAGAGGAATACAGTAAGAGAAATACAAAAAAAAAAAACACCCTGACATTTTGGAAGTCAAAGGTTCAGTAAATCAATTATAAATCTCCATGGGAAGCCTCATCGACAGAATGGATCACATGGAAGAATGAAGACCACAGCTTGGAGACAAGAGAGATGAATTAGAACATTCAGCCAATGAGACTGTGTACAATTAAAGCTTCTCATAGCCAAGGAAATCAAGTGAAAAGACTGTCTACATGATGGAAGAAATGTTTTCCTTAGCTACATCACAGAGGATTAGCATTTGTAATATGGAATTAAATGTGTTCAGAGATTTCATTTTCCAGCAGCTAGAATAGCTAGAGTGAAGAAATGAACAATAACAAATGCTGCCAGGATATAGGGAAAGAGGAAACCTTATTCATTGTTGGTGGATGTATAAAGTAGCAAAGCTACTAAGGAAATACATGTGGAGGCTCTTGAAAAAACTAAAAATAGACTACTATTTGATCCAGGTCTACCACCTCTATGCACATACTCCATAGTCTCTCAGTCAATATACTACAGAGACATACATCCAGTTTTTTTAAAAAAATCATTAATGTATGAGATAGAGAAGGGGAAGGGAAGGAAGGAATGGGCACAGCTGCACCAGGGCCTCCAGCCACTGCAAATGAACTCCAAATGCATGGCCACTTTGTGCATCTGGCTTTACATGTGTTCTGGGAATCAAACCCAGGCTGTCAGGCTTTGAAAGCAAGTTCCTTTAACTGCTGAGTGACCACCACAGGCAACAAAAACATTTTATATTTTAGCACTATTCATAATAGCCAAGGTATACATCATAGATGAATGGGTAAAGAAAATTTGGAATATATTATACAATGATATGTTAATTTGCCTGAAAGGATGAAATTATATTTGTTTGGGAAATGGATAGAACTGAACCTAAGTGAAGTAAGATAGAATCAAAACAGACAAATATGTTTGTACTAATAAAGTGCAAAAAAAGTGTTTTCTCTGTTGAATGTGGTGATGCACATTTTAAATTTAACCCTCAGGAGGTTAAAGAGGATTGTGAGTTTGGACTCCATAGTACATTTCTACAAAGAAAATTACTATCCTTTCTCTGAGGATTGGGAAATTACAAGTTCAGCAATTTGTAACATATATTAATCGTCATACCCAAATCCATGGTGAAACAAATATAATGATACCACTTGAAGTCTTTATTTTAATATTAATGTAAAGCAAACAAAATAAAACTGTTTTCTGGGCTGGAGAGATGGTTTAATGGTTAAAGGCGCTTGTTTGCAAAGCCTAATGGCTGGATTTGATTCCCTAGTACCCATTTAAAGCCAGGTGCACAAAGTGGCACATGCATCTGGAGTTTGATTAGGGTGTCAGGAGGCCCTGACATGGCCATACTCACTCTGTCTCTCAAATAAATAAATAAATAAATAAACCATTCAAAAAATATAAAAAATTTTTCCATGATTTTATCTTTATGATTATTACTATTTTAAAAACATTTTTATTTAATTGTGTGTTTATGTGTGTGTGTGTGTGTGTGTGTGTGTGTGTGTGTGTGTGTGTGTGTGTGTGTGTGTGTGTGTGAGAGAGAGAGAGAGAGAGAGAGAGAGAGAGAGAGAGAGAGAGAGAGAGAAAATGTATGGGGACACCAGTGCCTCTTACTCTGTAAATAAACATAGATACATATGTTAATTTACATAAGCTGCATTATAAGGATGGCTGGTAATTGAACCTGGGCTGGCAGGCTTTGCAAGCAAGCACCTTTAACCACTGAGCCACTACCCCAATCCCTACAATATTTTTTAAAGTCAGAATATATTCAGTCATCTGAAAATGCTCAGTCAGCCTATGAAATGCCAGGGACTGCTCATTCATATTTATACTGATTGACTTTCATGTTCAAAGTCAACAAGGTGGAGTTGAAGGGACAGGACTAACAGGGCATCACAGCAATACAAAGTTGTGACCAGTGTGTGTGTGAAAGCAGGGACAAAACCCACGGTCTAAAGCCTCACTCCTAAGGGGGTACTCCTGACACCAGAATCCCTAAACACACTGGAGTGTGATGACACAGAAAACAAATCAACTCACACTATGTATACTAATAATTCTTCTAGGACTAAGTGACCAATTTTGGTGTCAGGGGCTTCAGAAGAGAGCACAGTCATTGATGACAAAGGACTGCATATGCTTAGTGTGTGTGACACTGACAAAGCTCTCCCATGGACATTATAATGGAGGAAGCAGCAGATGTGTCAACTGAGGCTCAGCAAAGCTTGCTGTCCTCTTCAGGTTCTGAGATCTAAGCAGGGAAGTCTGGGCCTCATCTAAACCTAGTCCACTGTGGTCCTCTAGGCTAATGAACAGGAGAGTGTTGGTGTAAGCCACGTCTCGTGCTGAGGTTCTGTTGCAGTGTTGAGTGGGGTCATTACACCTGTACTTTCAGAGGCCCCCAGGAAACTCTGGGGCCAAGCCTATAACCCTTACATTGAGAGCAGTACTGCAGGCAATGTGTTATGATGTAAGGTGGATATTCTGGGGCTAAAAAGTGGCACACAGAGAGAAATGACTAATTTTAAAAGAATGTGTCTCATTGCTTAAGACCGGTTGAGAACTCAGGATTCCTGAATGACACGGGCGCATTAGTAAAGTGAAAGATATCTGTGGCGGCGCATGCTGGCATGTGGTGAGAACTACTTGAGAATGGAATCAAATACGGTACCTTGTGGAAGCCGAAGCGGACTCTCTGCAGGCTGACCTGAAGCACATACTCCCGGTCTGCATGCAATTGGATCCACTTGTTGTCATCACATGTGTCAGGAGCCAGCATTGACACCAAGAGTTCATTATGTCCTTCAGCTAAGTCTTCCCCTGAGCCTTTAACACTCAGGCCAACATTTATCACTGGCAAGCGAGATAAGAAATTCCAAGCCTGAATTAAAAATGAAATGAAGAAATAGTGTAAAATGCACAGTCAACTATGAAATAATGTACTTTCAGTAAAATCAAGCTTTTAATTCTGAGAGTCATTCTGAATTGAATGTAGTTGTAATAATACAGAGAGATCCTTTATGCTCTTTCCTAACTTTACCCAACTGTAGCATTTGTCAAAAGCAAAGTATAATACTGCAATTAGGATATGAATATTGATGCAATCCTGTGTTCATATTTTACTATGCCTGCCTGTGTTTGTAGAAATAGTGTGGTTTCAATCTTCATACCATTCTTGCCATAAAGGCAATCTGAAAAAAAAATGTTATAAGTTATTTTTTCTTAACCACTTTCTCTTTACTCTTATTTAAAATGTATTCTGATTCTATCAGGAAAACATTTCTATAGGTCTCTTATTATAGAGAATCATATAAGCCTAGGATTCCTTCTAGAAACAAATAGAAATTTTTGGTATTATCATGACAGCATTAATTAAAACATATATTAATAATGGAAATATTTTGCCACATTATTCTTGCTTTTTAAATTAAAAGACACTTGTGAGTAATCAGTGTTTAAACAGTAAGTGCTCAACAATGTTGAATAAATGAATGGATGGATGATTTTCTAGCTCCACGGAAACCACCATGGCACAATAAACTCAAGATGTTAAGGTAATAATCACCTTGTCCAATGCTTAACAACTTTGTGGTAAAACTTTGTGATTACTATTAATCAAGAAAGCCCAATACATGGACTGTTGAATCAGTTACCTTCTAAGGTCCTTCAAAAAAGTCCTCAGCAACAACACACAAAGGGGAGAAAAACTGGCTACCTCTCGTGAAATTCATAACTCCTTACCCCACGGACAGATCCAGTATGCCCACTGAGGAGGGTCCCCAGTGGGTTGGCAACAGAGAGGAGGGAAATGGGGTAAAAAGCCACAATATTTGCTCATACAAGGTATCTAATTATGGATAATAAAGACATTTTAAAAAAGCACATAGCACTTTTGCTTTGGTTTCCTTTGATTCTTTCAGACTTGAATTACCTGCTTGCTGTGACTTCAGCACTGCCAAGTATATGTAATTGAAATGAAGTAGACCTACCCGATGAGCAAAATGACCCATAGGAATTAAAAAAAAATGTAAATTCAAGGCAAATTTTCAAATCCTCCAACCCTGTAACTTGTCTTGCGAATGTGAAATTATGCCTGGGACTAGATGCTGACATAGTCAAACCGCATGTACTTTACAGAGATGCTGGCTACCCCACATACGCCCTCCACTTAATGTCCTAACACTGGCCAACATGCATGGTCGTCAAGGGGACACTTTCCCACATAATTTCTGTTGATCATTTAATTTCATGTGACAACAAGAGTGACATTTGTCACACAAAGCAAGCCTTTTTTTTTTTACCTGTACCATTAAATTCATTACCATTTTTTTTTTTTTGGTATTAGCAACTGCTTGCATCTTACTTTACAAAGCTCTCAAAAGCCTTATTTTGCTCTTACTATGTATGAAATCTTTTGGTAGGACTTAATACTATTTTTTAGCCTACAATGTATACACATGTATTTACTGGTTATAGATATATAAAACCTGAGCTATTTTTAAAGAAACTGCTAAGATATTTCAGTACCAGCTAAACATATTTATCTGAGGATTAATCTTCATCTATTGAATCAGGCAAGAGTACTGCCATGCATACAATTATTTAATTAGCAGCCAAATCCTCTGCCAGTCAGCAGCCGTTCCAGGCATACTGATGCGGTAGAAGATGCAAATCTCGCAGTCGTACTGCTTTTTCTCATTACTACTGCAATTAGCACTTAAATTGATGCTTTAAACATACTAATTTCTGGAATAATTCAGGATTTGTATGTTACCTGAGATCGCCTCGCTGCAGAGCCCGCACCAGATTGCTCTGCAAATTGAAGCACTTTTGAGCCAAATAACCATCATCGTATCAGACAGGGCCAATTTACATTTGGTTTTAAAGATAACAGAATGGCAATTTATGCAAATAAATTAAGTAAGTTTACTTCATAGTTCTCCCTGAACTAATTATAACAATGTTCTAATTTTTTATCACATCTAAAACTTGGCTTGAAATCAATGTATGTTATGTGAGAAATCTGTTGTTGCTAAGAGAAGCCTTGCTTGGATTCAGATATTGTTTTTATTCATAATTTTCATGGTAATTTAGTTAGTAAGGTAGGCATCTATTATGAATATTTAAATAATTATTTGTGCCAATTTTGGGTTCAACAGAAACTGAACAATCAGACAGTAAAGCCTGTTATACTTTTATCAAGTCTTACTCAAAGGTAAGTGTCAGGTGAAAAATAAAGAGACTTGGCTTAGAAGTGTCTTTGATACCTGCATTTCTAAATCAAAATATTATGCTAGAACTCCTGAACGTTTTGACATTTTAGGGTAAGCTGTTTCAGACTTAAGCCTCCTCTGTAAGAAATGTATCTGGCATCACTCATTCATGTTGCCTTTCACAACATAAATTTAACTTTCTGTATCAATTATAGCATTCATAATGAGTTTATTTAATGTAGAAAATGTAAAGTGATTAAAATAAGTGCATACACAAGTAGCTAAGTAAACTGTGTACATACCCACGGACACAAGCGAAAGCCAACCCTAAAAAGTGGGAGTTGAAGGGTTCCTGGGACAGACAAGCTACAGGAGGCTTTGCCAAGCCTGCCTGAGAGCATTACACTTTGACAACAACCAAATACCCATCCTCGTTAATTACTATCATTGCCATTATTTATGGCATTATTTACTGAGTTCTTACTCTATGTCAAGCACCACATAAAGCAATTTACATAATTCATTCTGCTTAAATTTCACAGAAGCATTACAGACATATATAATGTTTCATGTTCATAATTATGGTTACTAAATAGCAGACAAGAGAATTTAAGCCCAGATAAACCAGATTCCAAAACTCATGTTTTGAACCAGGGCTTCTTAAACTTTTCCCTCTTCTGTCCCTCCATCTCTTTTTTGCCTAAGATTATTTTTTACATGATCCTGGGTACTAATAATAAGCCACAAAATTTTTTTAAACCCATCCTTTGGTATACATACCATTTTGCCATGTGTTAAATATGAAAGTGAATGTGTACAATGATGGATACTTGATTATTTTTACATAAAGAATTAAATCTTGGCTGAATAGCTGATACTATAGAATACAGGGCTTCTTTAATGTTTTTCAGAGTTGATCAATGTTTTTATTTTATAACTGTTAATGGTAATATCAAAAAGTTTCACATACATATATAGTACAAAATAGCAGAAGTATGCATAGGACTATTTCAAAAAGTGTTGGGGAGACAGGTTGGTCAATAAAGTGCTTGCCTCAGTAGCACATAAGGACCCGAGTTTGGTTCCCAGATCCCACATAAAAATGCTGGGTGTAGTGGATGTGTCTGGAATCCTAGCACTGAAGAGGCAGAGACGGAAGGATCCTTGAAACTTACAGGCCAGCCAGTCCAGTCTAATTGTTGAGCTCCAGAGCAATAAGAGAGCTCATCTCAAAAAAACAGACAGTGTTCCTAAAGATAATACCTGTGCACACGTGCATCCACACATACATGAGCATGCATACAAACACACATACATAAAAATCACTGGAAATTGTGTTCCAATCCTAAACTAAAATTCATTGAACTTTTTTCTTCTAAAACTTAAGAAACTCGTACAGCAATTTTTAAATGCAACATACACCATACAATCCCAAGACATATTAATTTGATGCTTACATCTACAGAATGATGTTAGGAAAATATTAAAAGGTTTTTCTTTTTTTTTTTTGGGGGGGGGGACTTGGGAGATAGCTCTGTAGTTAAAGGCATTTGCCTGTAAACCTTGCAGGCCTGGGTTTGGATCCCTGGTACCCATATGAGACCACATGCACAATGTGGTGCATATATCTGGAGTTTGTTTGAAGTGACAAGAGGTCCTGGTGCACTCATATTCTTTCAACAAACAAACAAACAAATAAACAAATGTACATTTTTGTTTTCTATAATTAGACGATTTTGTTTTCATAAGGAAAGAAAATTATGTATGGCAGAAACACTGCAATTCGTAACACAATAGTCTAGATTTTGAGCTGGGGTCTTTTTAGTCTTGTGTGGTGTGATGGTTAAGTGTAGTGCTAGAAATACCTTAAAAAACATTTTTGTTTCTGAATTAATTTTTGGTTGTTGAGCATTTAGAAACTTTTTAATGTTGCCACATTTTTCATGACCTGCACATTCAGTCATCTGACCCCATCACACAGGCTTGTGATCCTTGGTCTAAGAAGCTGGGCTCCAAGTTAGAGAACTCTTGGTCCACAGAAGGGACAACCATACCTGCTTTGTCTTTGCTTCCTGTAGCTCCTTCTTTACCATAGAGCTGAACACATGGTCCTTCCCTTTGCAGGCATGGATCAGTTCAGGAAGGCACTCAATGGAGGCTCGGCACCTAGCATGTGGGCCCTTCACAGTTGGCTTCCATTTCCTAAGAAATAATAACACCACCAATAAAATACTTCCTTCACAGTCAAATGAGATTTTCTGATAATAGTGGTTTGTACAATTTTAACATTTTCTTAAAAAAGTATGATGTACATTTCATAGGCCATTATGTTAACTTTTAATTCCAGCCAGCCTTAATGGATATGGGCAATGTCTCCAATACAACTACTTTAATACAGTTTTAAATTACAAGTTGTTGGGAATACTAAATTGAAAGTACATTAGAGAATCTTTCTGATTTATTGCATAAGTTGTGACAGATCTCAGGAACATAGGCCCCCAGAATCTTATGCTAAGAAAATATAGTTGTAATTGTAGGGATAGCACATTCTTAAAGGTTTCAAAAAACTGGATGAAATCCCATAGGCCCCAAGTGGCTTCCATAAGAGACCTGGGTACTGTTTGACCTTACTATGACTTACATAGACCTTACCATGTCTTCTTTATTCCAAATACCCAACTTCCATAATATTTAGTATCACACAGATACACTTGAGATTCTGTTACTGGTACAGCTCACTCCCTGAAAGTCTGCTACATCCCATAGTAGAGACTCAAGCAGCCTGGGTTACATGCCCTGGAGATCAGCACACTGGAGTCAAATGATGGACTTTCCTGAGGAGATTGATGTGTGCCTGAGTATTTTGTTGGCACCTGTATGTACATGCCTCAAATGATTGCCACTCATTGTCCAGCTGACTAGAGGTACAGGTTGCATGATAGCAAGCTATCAGCAGACTGTTTTGCTTATCTGCATGACATTTGGCTGTAAAGTATCTCTTAACTGGTGTGAAAGAAATATTCGTTTAAACACTGCCAACCTTCCTTGTGTTACATGCTGTTCTTTTCCTTGCTGAAACATTTGTAGCTATTTCATAAGACCCAAGGTTTAGATAATATGATGCAAGCATAAACTCTTCTTTTATGGACTTTATGAACTCCTAGTTCACACACCCACACTGTATGTTTTAGAGATGTACTATATACATTTGACAATAGCTACTTGGTACAAAAGCAGGAACTGGTATTTTATTTTCTATTTAATCAGAAAGTACTTTATTAATGTCTTTTTTTGTGATGGATGGGGAGTTGGCTCAGTGTATAGGAGGGCCTGACACAAGAGACCTCCTGAGTCTGATTTCCCAGGCCCCACTAAAGTAGTTGGGTGTGGCTATGCAGGTCTGTAACTCTAGTTCTGGGGGGAACAGAGACGTGAGAAATGCTGAATGTGGCTCAGGAAAACGGCAGCTTCACATTCAGAAAGAGACTCCATGTCAAGGAGCAGTTAAATTCTTTTTAAGATGAAGGCTGATATTGTAAAGGAATAAATGCAATTGAAATAAAAATGCTTTCATTACTATAAATGTCAAATCATTTTTAGACAGAAGTTAAAACTGCTTGTGGTTCAGCTTGGGATTGATGATCAGGTTCTAAGGGGATGTCACATCACTAGACCATGTCTCCCTCCCTCTGGGAACCAAGGCATTTTCAAAGAATCAATACTGTAGGTACCACATGAATTTCTAGTGGCTACTGTATATTTAAAGATAGTTTTTTTGGGGGTGTGTGAGAGAGCTCAATTGTAGAACTCATGCCTAGCATGATTCCAGCAGGCCACCCAATAAAGATAAGTTTTTAAATTGAAATAATTACACTGAAAATTAAAACAATTACCTGAAAAGGTAAAGATGGTGATGTTCTATGTTTGGTAGTGTAAGGAGGGAAGAGTCTTTTAACCAGCGGCCTTGAATCACCATCTGAACCAGGTTGGTAATATTCAGGGCGGTCACCAGCCAGCCCTGGTGTGCAGCCACGTCCAGCATTGCCTGAAGAGGAGAAATGGACACATTACAAGCAAATCTCAACACTAGTTTTCTCGCCTCAACAATAACAATAACAAATACCACTGATTCCCAGAATAAAACCAAGATGAAAATGTGTGTACTTTGAGAGCAAATACTTACAGAACTCCTGCATAAAGAGCATTAGCAGCTACATCTAAACTATAATAAATTTCATTTCCAATTTAAAATCAATAGTTGCAGAGATAGTTCCCCCCCAAAACATGTATCTTCCCCAAGGAGCAAGCTAAGTACAGAAGACAGAACCTGTCGCTCAATGGCAGCACACCACCCGCTAGCACAGCGCGGAGATGGGAAGCTCTCATGCTAGTCTATACATCCGAGCTCATGTTTATGGACAAACAAAAGGCTGCATTTACTTAAGGCAAAACTAAACAGTGAAATCTTATTTAAACAAAGGAGACGTTTACACAGGCAAAGCTATTCAATTACATTAGATTCTGGAGAACAGTGACTTAAAAACACATAAGTTAAGATGATCTCAGGCAGTACTTTATAGTTTCAAGACTGTTCGCTCTCATTTTTGGACATGTCTAGCAAATGACCGCAATGATACTTTTCTGTGTTACATGTCTCGCTGACTGTAAAATACTTATAAAATGCTGTACAAGTCCTAATTAATAAGTTATTCCAGTGACTCACTGCCCTATCCAGAGCTGCGGATGTAGACACTGGAGAGCTTCAGCCTTCTAGCTCTGCCTTCTCTAATTTGCAAAAAGTAAAACAACCTGAAACACATCTTTCCAAATAAATCCATGATCTTGTTATTCACACTACAGGAAATGATGGACCATATTTTTTAGATACCACAATTAATGTGACAGGAAGGGTAAAATGAATGCATTCACATGTATGTATATATATGTATATATGTATATGAATGAGCATATTTGTAAATCTAGGAAACATACATGTATATGTTTACTTAGCAAAGCAGAGAAGACACTTTTTCTACAAAGTGTACAATCAGGTTGTGATGGATGCTACTTGTACAAAAATAAAGTAGTTGACAAATCCCAACTCCTAAGACCAGCTAAAGGAAGAGCAAAAGAATAGAGAAATGAATAATTATGCCCACTGCAGTACTGTGATGATGTTGCAACCTGTAATGGAGTAACTATGGCAATTTTCTTTTGATTTTGCATTACAACTTGACTGGAAAGAAATTCCAGACCAAAAGCTCACATGCTAGAGTTAGATGGATAAACCATATGTTTTTAACTTTGAAGTTTTCATGATGAAGTTGAAAGATTTTATAAAATTTATGAGAGTTCCCAACAATGTTTCACTGTATGATCCAGATGTGAGAATGAAAAAAAAATCATTCTAAGTAAGTGCTTATGTGAAGTAACTGACACTGCCTACCTTGAATTAGAAACTATCATTTATCTTGCTTTCATTTACAGAAAAGACAGGGAGGTAAAGTTTTGCAGTTGCACAAGTGTGGAGAACTAAACATTGCTCCATGCTCTCTGGTCAGTTATGCTTCATGATTCTGTTCTGTCCCTCTTTCCAGTGCAGAACTTACATGGAACCCTATAAATAGACCTGCACTCTCCCTCCAGTATAACTGTTCTTCAATCAGTACTTTATTTTCTTACCAAAATGAATTTGGAAGAGGTAAAACTGATCACTTTAATTTCTCTATTTAAATTTCTTCAGTGGCATCATACTGTATAGAGAAAAAGAAACTAACATTTCTTTGCATAGCAGTGAGAACTCAATGATCTTTCAGCCCCTGCTTTTCTCACTGGTCACCTTCCCCTCTGGACTCTCAATACAAAATAAAATTACTGGTATTTTACCACACTTACTCTTGCTGCAATATATATATATGTATATATATATATATATATATATATATATATATTTAAACATTCCTTCTACCTTGCCAATTCGGTAAATTTCTATTTATTCTTTGAAGCCTCTGTAAGTTCTTCTTTTGCAATGCCTCTGCTTCCTCAAGGTACTCCACCATTATTTTATATAACGTCTTTGCTTACATATTGCCCTAAAGCTATGGGCTCCTTGACAGGAAGAAACTGGAATTATTGTTTGTAACTCCAGCCTTAGCACAGTGTACTCAAGAATACTACAGAATATAGGTAAAGATCCAACCACAATGATTATAACAACATTCTAAGTAAATTGTGAATCTAATGAAGTCCATACAGGATAGAACAAATACAACCTCTGATATCAGACAGACATATATTTGAATCCTAATTTTGTCCCATTTCTGATATGCAAATATGGGCAAGTCACTTTCCACTGCTGAATCAGGTGTTTCACTTACAGAAGAGGCTCTCTGAGAGCAAGGAGAGAACACACCATGAGAGGAACTGAGTTTACTGCCTGCTATACAAGACAGCCATAAACAAAGATTTCATGAAAAGAATATCCTAAAGCAACCCACTTGTTTTTTTCTAAAATGGATTTCATTTTTCCAGTGTCACCTTCTGCAGTTACCCCAAGCAGTAGAGAACTAGAGGACGGAGCAAACAGGGTCAGGAGCAGAAGCTGACTCATCATGTATAATATTCAGAAAGCCAGGTGTCAAGGCCTAGGATTGATCCTGTAGTGCAGGACAAGCAAGAGGACATCAGCCTGGTTCTCAGGCTGAGTGGGCAAGTCAGCCATCCATCACTGACAGGGCGAAGGATGGGAGATGGCTTAGATAAAAGGGATGGAGGATCCTGGGAGCTCGTACTGACATATCTGTGCAGGACTGAGCCTAGAACCAATTTTACATCTTACTATCTCATAGCAATCTTTTTGACAGATAATAACTGACAGGTGTTATCTACCACCCTGGCTTTGGTAATGGCTAGAGATGGCTGAGTGTTCCAAGTTCCCTCACAGTCTATTACAGGGATCTGTTGCTGAACTACAGAGGACTGCTTTGGTACAGGGAGGAGAAACAACCCTGAACAGCCTTCAGCTCAGCATTACATTAGACAAACATTTAATCCACTTTTACCTCTTCTCCACTTTCTACCTGCCTACACCCCGCCATGCAGAGCCAAGGCAATTCCGAGTGCAAGGAAAAGAGGGATGGGGGCTGACACCACATGACCTTTTCCATTCAAGCTGGAACCAACCTCAACTTGTTGTGGATTGAGAACTGTACCTACAGCTGTGGCAGAATGAAGGCGTGATTTCCAGCACTATATGCATTTATACAATTATACTACAACTAAAACCTTATCTTAACAGAACCATTGAGTATGCCTGTCATTTACCACAGGGAGGTGGGCTGGGAAAGAGGTGACAAGTTGGGTTTAGAACATGCTGTAAATGACTTTAAGAGGAGCAGCTATGAAGCCAGGTGAATGGTTGAAGTAAAGAGCTCCAGAGGCTAGGTTGGGGAGTCAGAAATCCTGAACACCAAGTAGGCAGCCAGAAGTCATGATAAGTAGCTCTGCAAGCAGAGCTCTGGATAACAGGGCAGGGTTGGAGGAGGAAAGGCAGAGAGACAGGAAAGGACAACACAGAAGAACAACTGAGGACACTGTGGAAACAATTTGGTAATATGTTATACATGACATCTAACTCTAAGGGAGATGGTCAAACAATTTCTCCTCAAACCTAAATTCCTTTTAAGGACTCTGTGGTCAGTGTCAGCAAAACTGTGCAGGGACCCAGTGTGTGATGGTCCAGCCTCTCCCTCCTCCCTGCCATCCTTCTTAATGTACCTACTGTACAGGGATTACAAGCTCAAGATGAGAGGAGGTATTAGTTGATACTACCACTTCTGTTCAAAATACATAACATAAATATGCTGTGACTAGATTGAATAGATTTCTTTAGTTGTGAATGACAGAAAAATCACACTAATGGATAGAGAGATGACAAACTGTTCATGGAATATCATGTTAACACAAAACATTGTAGAAAGTGTAAGAAACTTTCATAGGAGCTGAGGGAGATAATGAAGACTCAAGTTAGTTCATGTGGTATCTTGAATGACATACTGAATAAATTGGGAATCTGGTTAATAATAATGCATCAGTATCTTTATTTTTTATAATAGATACACCTCATTAACTCATGTGAGATGTTTATTTATTAATTTTTTTTTACAATAAAAGTAGTTCTTGGGCATAGTCTTTGCAACTTTTTTGGAGAATTAAAACTATTTAATTTTTTATAAAAAATTAAAAGTATATTAAAAAATAAACTATGGAGGGCTGGAGAGACGTCCCAGCAGTTAAAGGCACTTGCTTGCAAAGCCTGATAGCCAAGGTTCGATTCCTGAGTACCCTCAAATGCCAGATACACAAAGTGGTACATATACCTGGAGTTCGTTAGCAGTGGCAAGAAGTCCTGGCCCGCTCATATTCTCTCTGCTTGCAACTAATTAAAAAAAAATTTAAATCTATGGAAATTCATCCTAGGCAGCTTCTTAAAACAACTTAAACAACTGCTGGCAAATGCACTGTGTACTTCAAGAGCTCCCAGAAGTTTCATTATGATGGGGAGACCCCCCCGGAAAGAACTTTCTTCACAGAAAGGTGCACTCTTTAAAGGTTCAGGTCAGTTGCAAGTAAGGACACAACATTTCTGTCAATAAATAAAATGATATAAGTACATTTATTAGAATCTTTTTCAATAGCAACAGTTGCTAACAGTTACTTTCTCCTGAACTTTTACCCCCAAGAAGGTTAGCATTCAGGAAGCTCAGCTGCTGTCTAACAAACTTAATTAATCAAAAAGCCATTTCCGAGCTGTAACTATGAGTAAAAGCGCTTCAAGTGTGCTAGCAAGTCTACAAGTTAATCAAAATGCTAATGCAGTACAAATTAAAGTTGTGATTAACATTTCACAGTAGCTGCTTAAGTGAATTGATCACACAAATGGGTTAAGCATTACTCATTTCCTACAGCCCCAACCGGGAAAAGGGTTGTTATGTGGGTATGAGGAGAGGAGCTGGAGGTAGAAGGATCCTTCATAATGGCTTCAAACCATCAATAAACAGTCACTGAATTGTCATACAAAAGCTTACAGGTAAAGTCACCCAGGAGGAAATAGCCTTCCAAATCATATTATAGTCCTTGAAGGAGGATTGCTTATAAACCCATAAGAGTAAATAAAGGTGTTAAACACTGCACAATACACACATTTGTGTTGGTTTTGGACATGCTAAACCCATCAGCTCTGCGATGAGTCCCCAGTAAGGATGGTGCTTTGAGGTGGTTTGGGGCTTTATACTGTGGAGTTAAAATGTAGCTTTGACCATTCAGGACTAGGATTCTCCATCCCTGTGTGGATCTTTGTAGTTAGAAGAACAAACTATTAAAGACTAAATTCACTTGGAACGATTTGCTTTAAAATCCTCACCCATCAATAAAACTTCTTCACCTGTCTTCTATGGCAAGATATGAGCTCTTGGCAGTCTGGCCAGGCCAGCAGCCTAAATTAGTCTCCATGACTGTGATAAGGCCACACAACTGTCTTAAAAAAATAGACCATTTGAAGCCGGGCGTGGTGGCACACGCCTTAAATCCCAGCACTCGGGAGGCAGAGGTAGGAGATCACTGTGAGTTCAAGGCCACCCTGAGACTATATAGTGAATTCCAGGTCAGCCTGGACTAGAGTGAGACCCTACCTCGAAACCCCCTCCCCCCAAAAATAGACCATTTATTGATAGACAATTCATATTTGGCAAAAGCTCTTCTTTTTTTTTTTTTTGAGGTAGGGTCTCGCTTTAGTTCAGGCTGACTTAGAATTCACTAAGTAGTCTCAGGGTGGCCTTGACTCACGGCGATCCTTCTACCTCTGCCTCCTGAGTGCTGGGATTAAAGGCGTGCACCATCACGCCCGGCTGGCAAAAACTCTTTAAAAAAAAGGTTGTGAGGGAAAATGTTGTGGAAACACACATGTACACACGCTTTATCTTTTCCTCACCTAGGAATGAGCCAGCAAGGAAAAAAAGGAAATGTCTATTTTATTGGCCCATTTTTATGAAAATGATTTGAAAAGCTTCTGAAACCCATTATGCTATCTTCTTAAATTATTTTTCACTTGGTATAATTAGAAGTATTTAAAATTTGAAATGGCTAAGAATAATAGAGCAGATTTTATCTAGTATTTGTTAAACCAAAACTTTTCTTACAAGTACTGTATTAAAGATTAGAGAAAAGTATTTGTCGATCTTGGCACTATCTGAACTAATCTTACTGATAACAGCATTGGACTCTACAATTCTAAAACTCACTCAATTCAATGACCCTGACATTCTTCAGCACACTTGAACCTGACAAGCCCATGCTTAGTGAACACACAGCTAAACACTCCCACAGGTATGTTTGTCTTCTCCCATGACAGTTCTATCTTCTGGCATCATTCAATATTTCTACCTTCACTTCTGCATCTAGGAATCACTTGTCAGTGAGATCTAAGTGTAGCTTATTTATTATAGTCATACTATTTTTCATTTAAATGTTCTGTTGTTTCCTTTACCCTAGTATTTTCCTCCTTCTGTGTTGCTATGTGCACAATCCTTTATTTTATTCTCTATTTTCATACCCTAGTATGTGTATCCATATGTGCACACATGTATTAAGTTTATTATCATACTTAAAAATCTTGAAGGTGAAATGTGTTTTCAGAATTACTGTGCATTATAGGAAAATAAAATAGTTTATATGAAATGTGTATATGTAGTCTATCAGACATACAGAAGTCGCATTATTATTTTGATGTTTAGGTTAACAACCACATCAATAAACTAAAAGATGTCTTGTTAATTCAGTAAGTTTTTTTAAATGAAAGTTAAATATGCCATCCTGAGTCATTTACATTTCTCCCTTTGTCTGTTTGTATAATCAATATTGTTTTTGCTATTATCTTGATGATGATATATAAATAAGTAAGAACACTGACATCATCTGTGTCTTGCAGCTCAACATGTATAGTTCATGTTTCATACATATGAAAGTGAGCTTGGAAACAGCTCAAAAACATGATGTTAGGGAAAATAATATAAAATGGCAGCTCCTTTATTAAAGTTCACAGCAAAATCTCTGAAACAATGAACCATCAGAACATTGTTCATAAAAGATGTTCCTTTTAGACATGAATGGTCTGGGATATTTGAGATGGCAGTTTGGTTTACCTTTGCTTGTCATTAGGGCAACAGCACACAAACAGCACACAAACAGTATGCCTGGGTTTATAGAAGGCAGACTGTCATATTAGTTCTCACTAGGAAGGAGATGTCTGCTGTTTTGGAAAACTGAGAGTTCCTTATCTCTGGGCCAGGCAAGGAAACTCTGGGTTGTCTATTTTTAGGAGAAGTTTGAAGCTTTTCAGAAAAAACACAGTGGTAGGAAAAACACGTGACAAAAGTAGTAGTTGACAAAAGCGTCCACCAGGGAAGGTCCATGAGTGGCGGTAGTGACGGCACACTGAGCCAAGCCAGGAATTAACTCCGACACAGAGGCAGACTGGAAAGAGACAACATGAAGTTGTTGCTGTGTGTTTGTGTAATGGGTTGTTCTGTTGTGCATCTAATTTTTATTACAGTGTTCTCATGTTTCTAGCAGACACTGAATCGTCCATTACTTTCAATTAGTGTAGTTTTAGGAGAGAATATCATGAGTCAAATGGTTAATTCATTGGTCTATGTAAAATAATATAAAAACTTGTGAAAGATCCTAAGTAGATAATCCCAAAAAGGCAATAAACATATTAACTGGACACTATAGAGTGATATAATTAAAGTAGTTATAAATATTCAATCACATTAACAAGTCCCTCTTAGAAACTGGTTAAAGTAATTACAGGCAGACTGTTAAAAAGAGACCCAGGGTGATTAAAGGGAAGTATTTTACTATACATTGAAAGGAAGGATTAAAAAAATATACACTAATAGGAATTCTTGGTTGACAAGAGAAATAAACATTCCTGGGAAAGTTTCACACTTTAAAACAAATTCTCACTAGACCCTGAGTTTAAATTCAAAATATATAAGATAAAGTATGAGCTATAGTTTTATAATAAAGCTGGTCTACGCAGAAGGCAGTGCTGGGTTTTTCATATGATTTTTGGTTACTTCCTCTTCTTTCATAAAGTGGAAATAATAATTGTACCATATCTTTCAACTATCAGAGCAAATGAGTCAATGTAAAGACAACCTGATACAAAAAAGCCTTAATTAATATTTACCACTACCATTGTTATTAGGATGGCCTGCTTTATGGACCATAGTAACTAGGAATGTCTTTGGGAGGAAGCAATGGGTACAGGGGTGGTGTGCACTTCTCCCAACATTCCAGAGAAATTTGGCATTATACATACTAATTCAAATTTAAAATTTGAATCTCAGATTTCTAGAAAATTTAAAACAGTATATACTGCCACATTCTTTGTATTTGAGAGAGCCTGTGTAGTATAATCCCAGCTGTATGACTCCTGGGCATATACCCACAGGACTCCATAACATACTACCACACAGATACTTTCACATTCTGTTCATCGCTCTCTGTTCACAGTAGCTAAGAAATGGAACATCTTAGCTGTCCATCAACTGAGTACTAGGTAATGAAAATGAAGATTTACACAACTGAGGTTTATCCAGCTGTAAAGAAAAAATGAAGTTAGGAAATTTACAGGAAAATCGGTGGAATTAGAAAATATTGTGCTAGGTGAGGCAATTCAGGCCCTGAAGGATAAGAATTGCATGTTGTTCTTACATGCAAATCCCAAGTTTTATGTTGGACAAATGCAAGTAAGGGATTGTGAGAGTGACTAGAGGCTACGATCTGAGACAGAAGCTCCCAAGAGGTGAATCAGAGCTGGTGAGCAAGGGGAAAACATGTATAGTATGAAAGTGGAAAGGAGGCAATGTTGGGGACAGGTCTCCAAGGGAAGGAGGAGGGGGGAAGGGAAAAAAAAACCTTTTGAAAACACTATAATGAAACCAAATCCTTTGTATGCTACAAGAAAAACAATTAAAAAGTAATATTTAATGGCACTGGTACTAAAATTCTTTAAGGTAAATCTTAAAATACACACACATTTTGGTCTTTTAAAATATGGGCTTACTAACATTAGCTAAAGGGCAACTTTGGTCTTTAATACTTCCCCAAATAAATGCTCCATAATAACCCAGGCAAACCCATACTACAATTACATTTGGAGTCACCAGCCTTCTGGTTTGCAGCTCAGAGTGTGTGTGGGGGGTTGTGAATAATAATTTCTCTTTTTACTTAACACATGGGAAAGCTGCTTGGTTACTGCAAAGTGATGGTGTAAATAACAAACAGGAGATATTGGGAGTAACTAAGATTTAAACATGTGTTCTCACACACTTGGCTTAATATTATACTTATCATGTCTTTCTTTAGAAACATAGGGAGCTTTGCTGAATCCTAGTCTCCATTCTTCTCAGTATGGACAATGACAACAAAACACCTGAACAAGTCAACTTCTCTGAACATCAATTCTTTTAGTTTCTTCAGGGCTTTTATCATGAAGGATGTTGAACTTTCTTACAGACCTTTTCTGCATCTATTGAGATGATCATTTGATTCCTTTTTAAGTTTATTTATATGCTATGTATTACATCCTTTGATTGACCTGTGCTGAGACATTCTTGCATCTATCTGGAATGCAACCAAGTTGGTCATGGTGTATGATCTTCTGAATGTGTTCATGAATTCACTTAGTAAGAATTTTATTGAACATATCCGCATCTATGTTCAGCAGGAAGTTGGTCTTTGGGCTGTTGAGTTATTAGGCTTTGGTATAAGGATAATGCTGGCTTTGGAGGCTGGGTTTAATAGAGCTTACTCCTCCCTTGGCATTTTGTGCAACAGTCAGAACTACTGGTTTTCGATTTTTCTTAAAAAGGTTTGGCAGTGACTCCATCTTGTCATGGTCTTTTCATTCATGTGTTAATCTTGTTGCTTGTGACGTTTTGAAAATACAATCTTAATTTTGCTAGGGATTTTTGTCTAGGTATTTATTTCTTCTAGATTTCCATCTTTTTGGAATCTAAGCTTTCACAGTATTTCTTGATGATACTGTGGATTTCACTAGAATCTTCTGTAATCTCTAGTTTTCACCTCTAATTTTGTTAATTTTGTTTTTCTCTTATTTTCTTTTGGTTAGTTTGGCTAGGAGTTTAGTATCTTGTACTTTTTTTTTTTTTTAAAGAACCAACTCTGATTCTATGTTTTGTTCTTTTGCTTTGCTCACTGTTTTCTGATCTGACCTTTGTTATTTTATGGTGTTAGCTGCTTTTGGGGCTGACTTGTTCTTGTTTTCCTAACACATTCAAGTTATTTACTTGGGATATCTGATTTTAAAAAAAATGAGCAGTTAGTTACCAACTTTCTTCCTAGAACTGACTGAGTTGTACTTCGATAACATGGTCATGTTGTGTTTTCATTTTTATTTGACTCTTAAGACAAAACTTTTTTTCTCCATAGCTATCTGTCATACTGCTATATGAGCTTCTGAGGGAGAGAAGTTATCAAGAGTCTTACCCAGCAGTGGACCCTGTGTGCTTAACAACCAACCAGCCAAGCAAGTTGTGACCATGGTATGACTGTTATGGGGTAACCAACTGTTCTCTGATTAGATTTAAGACCCACTCCATTGGAGGGAACTCATGCCTGGTACTGAAATCCTAGTCAAAAGTCTATGGCTGGGCAGGTCATAGGACCTAGAAGGGACGTTCTTACTCTTGTTTGGCTAGGTGAGTATGTTATACCCATTAAAGTGCCTTCCAAAGTGTTGTGTTTATGCTCATATATTAGTGCTGTTCTCACTTCTCATCAGCCAATCTTCCTTTCACACACATGGTGCTGACTATGAGGTAGATCAAAACTTGTCTAAGTACTTAGAATAAATGAAAGTTGAATACTCAAGTGCTAGAGACATCTATATCACCTCTCCCCAAAGCCTCAAGCAACACTGGAATAGGGGGAAGAAAAAAATGTAAGAGCCCAAAGATGGGTAGGCATACTTTGGAATGGTATCTTCTGGACTTGAAGTGCTGTTGTGTTTTTGACCTCTCAACAACTGCTGTTGCCAGCACAAAGCCTGCACAATATTGGGCCCATCAACATTCCATCAGGGATGGTGGAGGAGGCCCCACAAAGAAAAAAGCCACAGAAGCAACAGAAAGATGACATAAAAATAAGGGGATGGGGGAACAAGAAAAGCTAACTGGAGGGGATTATGAGGAAAAACCATAATATGCATGCATAAAGACTGTCAACAAAATTTTATTCCTGATTTTTTTCAATGATATGCTGGTCACTCGAGTGTATCATGCACTCTTCAAGTAGCTGTGTGGTTTGTGCAGTTTCTCTTGTTGCTGAGTTTTAGTTGTAGTCCATTATGATCTGATTGGAATCAGAGAATATTTTGATCTTTTTTGTATTTGCAAAGACTTGTTTTGTGGCCTACAATGTGGTTATTTTAGAGAAGGTTCCATTGGTTCATGAGAGGAATGTGTAACTCATACCTGTTAGATGAAATATCCTTTATATATCTGTTAGGCCCATTTGATCAATGATTCAGTTTAATTTTGAGTTTTCTTGTTGATTTGTAGTTTGGGAGACCCATCTAAAGATGACAGTGGGGTCTTGGAAGTCACCTACTATTGCTATAACAGGACTTGTTTTGTGAAATTGGGAACCTTAATATTACCTGCAAAAATGTATAATTACTGTGAATTACTAAAGTTTCAGTACACTGCTTTTAAAAAATTATCTACAGTGAATGGTTGTACCTTTATAATTAAGGATAAAACCACCCTGTTTAGAAGTGTGCAAATAGTTCAGAAACATAAATATCATTCCAAGAACTACATATGGAATCCAACCCTTTCCTTAACTAGCAACTTTAGAAACAGACTAACTTAGCAATTGCTTTATACGATTCTTGGCTGAGTAATGAGTGAAAAGAAAATGTTAATGAATTGATCTGATAAGCTAATTTTTACACCGGTTATACAGGTAAAAATTATCATGCATAACTGACAACATCTGCAAACATCAAGATTTCTTTATTCCATACCTTTCATCCAAGTGTCTGGACTACAGTGTGCATGAACATGTCTGTGTTGTAGGTGAAAAAACACAAATGGGCATCAAGGTCACAGCTACAGCGTGTGCCACCATGCCCAACTTGAACTATAAACTCTTTACCATGCTTCACAAACTTCTTGCATGGGCTGACCCATTGACCCTGCTTTCTCTACAATCTTCACCACTTCCTCTTTTCATTGCATTTCTAGCTATCTCTTTCCATTAATTTTCCAATAGCCTTCAGGGCAAGTAACTTCCTGTATGAGAGCCTTGGCACTTGCTTTTCTTAGTGTATGGAACACATCCTTCCAGAAGCTCTATGGCTCCGTTCCTCCTTTTCTTTTGGTTTCTAACACAGAGTCTCACTATTTAGCTCAGGCTGGCTCGAACTCAATGCTCCTGTTTCTGTCTGCTGAGTGTTGAGATTTCAAGCGTGTGTCTGCATTGACTGGTATTTTAAACTGCCAGTCTTTGTCAGCTTAAGTGAAAGACACTCTTCTGTCTTGTTTATTGTATGTTCAATGCACACCAAAGTACTTGGATGTACATTGCCTTCAATACATTTCAGTTGAATGGGTGACTGAAACTGGTATCATAGTATATTTATATTTGCTTTGGAAATTCTTGATTTGGTTTTCCAGATGTTTCTCAACAATGCTACAATAGAAACATTTTAGATGGAAGACAATGTGGGTACCAGGAAGACTTCCATACCTGACAGACTCTGAGAGCTTGATCCAAGACAGTTTTCGTATCAGTGTCATAATCTGGGCAGGGAAGCATGGCTCGGCTGAGATGCGCCTGCAGCAGGAGGTGTGCTTTGGTGTGAGGACTGTCAAATGAATGAGGATTTGATTCAATGGGAAGACACTTTGCCAGTTCACTGTTCATATGGTCTTCGTTGTGTCTCACTGGCAGCTCTGTATATTCTTCTGCATCCTAGAAAACAATCACACACATCTGCTAGATTAGATCAACCCACATACGTGTCTTCATGGCGACTAGATCAAAACAACCACATACGTGTCATTACATCAAAACAACACATACACATGCCTCCTAAATCAGAACAACCACATACATGTCTATTAGAGCAGAATAACAACATACCAAGTACATGTCTCTCAGAAGATCAGAAGTATAATAATTAGCACACTCGCAGAATTTTTGTGGTTATGGAGATAAAACACAGGGCCTCACACACTCTAAGAAAGCACACTACCACTGAGTACATGACCAGCTGTAACTAATATGCTTCTTAACTTTACCTAATGACTTTTAAAACCTGGTTTGGACAAACTATAAAACACTGTATCACTTCAACTTCTGCTTTGTTCAGTATTATCCTTAATATGCAAGTGAAATTTAGTAACATAGAATATATCTACACTCATGAATACTCACTTGTTTATAAACAATCAACACAAATAATAGAGGACCTAGTAGGCAGTGCATGTTACAGTAACAATGCACCAGTGTCTGAGGACAAGAAGGAACATAGGTAATACACCATCATATAGAGTAACTGTTGTGATATGGTATTTAGAGTGCTGAGGGACTGTCAACTTTAGGAATCCACTTTTGTCAGAGGGTCACACAAAGGTTTATACAAAAAGTGATGAAAGAAAGAAGGCATGGGCAGAGAAAGGAAAAAATAAGATTGGTGAGGTGAGTGGGAGGTAAAGATCAGGACCACTAAGTCGAAAATTACTGTAATGAGTACACTTACAATAAAAGCATGTACTAAATGTTATCTTTAAATATTTTATTTTATTTTAGAAGCTTCAGTATTTGCTGATTGATGCTGTTGAGGCTATGTTCCCCTACTAAAACCTACTAAGCCTAACTGTAAAACCTATTTCATTAAAAACAGCCTTACTTGCTTTATTTATATTAGTATTTTCTTTTGAAAGATAAACCTTTTTTCCCCAAATATGTAGTTATTTGTGTTCTGCCCATTGCAGTAGATATGGAAATGCTGCTACATCATCTATGACATAAATTGGATGAATTAATATGTTCAAAAATTTTTGACTGCACTTAAGATGGAAAGGGCAAGGCATATGAAACAATGACCCTTAAGGTACTGACCAGAAAGTAATGCAAAACAGTGACCCTCGAGATTCAGAAAAGAAACTATGGGAGCCCGACTACTGCCCATCATACTACATGGACACATTCTAGGCGATGGTGCAGAAGGGCAGAATCCGAGGGAATCTGGATGCCTCCCTGAGTGGAGATGGAGCTCAATGTCCAAGGATATAAAATGGCCAGAATCTCTGTAATAGTACTAGAGGAGAGGGCTAGCAGCGAGGGATGGGAGGGGAGAATGTGTGGGCATGAGCTCTGGAGATCTACAGGAGGTAGCAGGCATGGAAGGAAGCTACCCAAGGTTGTAGCATGTCCTGGGAGCAGTGTCTAGCACTGAAACAGTGCCAGTAGCCATTCATGCTCCTACTGCACAGGCCAGAGGGCACACACCACAGGGCATAGGGCACAGATGCTAATGCCTGAGGACCTGGGAGTGATTAGCTGTGCAGTCAGTACTACTCTGGATCGTTATAAAAATCTAAGGGAACAAATGTTTCTAAGTTAACTGGATTCTAGAAAAATGCTCAGGAAGATTTGTAGGTCTAAAAATATGAAATTTTCTATGTATGGCATATAATTAATGGTTACCAAAAAAGCAAAAAGCAGCAACATATGATATATAATGAGAATAATAATAAGAAAACCAATCTAGAACCATCCAAGACCTTAGAACTAACAAACAGTAGCATTAAAACAATTATTACAACTATATCCTACAGGTTCAGCAGTGAAGAAATGACTCAAAATTTCTGAGACAAGCCTTATTATATATGAGATGAAAAATGCACTGGAAGACAACACACTAAGGAACAAAAATATCAGTGAACTTAAAAACATTAATAGAAATTGCTAAAAATGAAACAGAAAAGAATTAAAAATGAATAAAGCATCAATATACTATAAGACAGTTTCAAATGGGCTACTATGCATTGGGGTAGGAAGGACAGAAATAATGATTAGAAAATTTCCAGTTTAATGTGAGCTATGAATTCAAAGATATGAGAAATACAAGGAGCCCTAAGCAAAGACAAATGTACTAATCCTAATTCATTACCACGGAATTGTCCACAAACACTGTTAAAGAGAAAGCAAGAAAGCAGCCAGGGGAAAAAACTGTAGCATGGACAGAGGGACGAAGGTACTCTTGATAAGAAATTGTCATCATAAAACATTCAGTGAGGAAATAATACTGAAACAAACAAAGAACCAGCCTAGAACATTACTACTGTGGAAAATAAAACCTTCAAATATGATGCTGCTGTATATGGTGGCACATGCCTGTAGACTCAGCTACACACAGGAAGACTTGTCTGAGAACAGGAGTTCAGAGCCAGCCTGGGCAATGTAGCAAGACTCTGTTTCTTAGAAACTAATTCAGCACATCTGTTCAGGAAGAACACAAAAATATGAAAATATGCATTTGTACAGTAGTAGAAATAGTAATTATATGGAAAACATCTAAGAATTTGTTTGGTTTATTTTAATATCATTGAATGGCAAGTATTTAAACAAAGGTGAGTTTGTAACAATGCCACAGTAAGCTAGATGCCACAAAAGTATAATCCCTACCAGTGAAGAGATAGAGGCTTAACACTGAGGATTTTATGATTCACAAGGTAGGATCTTGTCACCTGAAGGTAGAATAATTACAGATCCTAATGCCACCACTGATGTAGCAAAATACAAGTTACAGTCAATACACTAACCAAAAAGCTAAGAACTCATGAAAGAAAGGTTGCTCATCAAAACCCTCAGAGGAACACAAAGGAGTGAAGAACAAAAGTGGCATTTCTAGTATATTTCCCATATAACAGAACTAGAAATTAGTAATAATCTCTGGAAAACCAAAGGACAAGATTATGCATTTAAACCTAAATGCATCATTAATCACATTAAAATTAAATGATCTCAACAACCACAACCCAAGTCAGATATTTCCTGCATAATAAAATCATATGTTGCTTACATCGAGTACAAAACACTGTACATGTACATAGAACAGAAAACACTGTACACATAGCACACAAACACTACACATGTACACATACAGATTAATGTTGAAAATGAAAGAAGATAAAGATACACCATGGTGATTACAAGTAAAAGAGACTGGCTATATTATTTTCAGACACATTAAATTTCAGAGCAAAGAATACCACTACGTGATATCTTTAATAAAGATAAGTCCAACAGACAGAAAGGCAACAATCTGAAAGATTTATTGCCTAAATTGCAGTTTCAAAACTCATAAATAAAAATGGGAAGAACACAGAGAAATTGAAAAGTCACAAATATGTCTGAAGATTTAATACTTCTCTTTCAACAATAGGTAAAATGAGTAAGTATATAGTAGAATTGAACATTGTCAATTAAGTTTACTTGACATTTACACATCACTATACCCAACAACATTATAAAACTTATTCCCAAGAGTTCCTCTGAAAACAGAACACAGTCCTATCAAATGATTTAGTCATTATATTCTTAGATGAGCCCAAGAATAAAAAGAGAGGATATGTCCACACAAAGACTTGTTCTCAGTAGTTGAAAGCAGTGATGCATATGAAAGATAAAAAAAAAATCCCAGAAATCAATAGACATGTCCCTCAACAGGTGAATGGACAAATGTGCTTATCGAGACAACAGGATTAATTCAGCAATAAGAGTTAGCTATCTGTACTTGCCACACGGATGATGTGCAACACAATTACTCCGAGGGAACGAGACCAGATCTCCCCCTCCCCCCAAAAAGTGTACACTCTAGGATTTCATTTATTTAGTATTTGGGAAATTGCAATCTAATCTATAAGATCAGAAAATGGACTGATGAGTACCCAGGGTAATCAGAGTGGGAGAGGTAGGAATTAAAGTTCATACATGGGAATATGACAACTTTTGGGATATAATATGGATTTCTGCCTGTGAAGGTTACAGACTGTCAGAGGTTTTGTTGTTTGGAATCAACAGTGTGAAAAACTGGCATATTCTATTAACTATGCACCAATCAATATATGTGTCCTACTAGTTACGTAGAATATCTACATATTATATAATATTTTAAGCTTGATTGACATTTTGGAAACCGTGCATAGGTCAGGTACATAGATACTAAGAGAATACTAAAAATGGGGGAATGATGATAGCAAGCAAAACAGGATGCTGGTAGGAAAATTCCTATTTCAAAATTCTGAGTGATAACCCCTCCTCCATCCTCCTGGTCTCCAGCGTATGTCCCGCCCCTCCAGGTCCTTGCTAATCCATATCCTTGCTTAACTTTTGTTTTTGTTTTTGTTTTTGACCTGCTGACCGGGACCTGGGATCATACGCGGCCCCTCTCCCCAGGCTTTCAGGTCCCCAGCCTGTCTGCCCCACCCCTCCAGGCCCTTGCTAATCTATATCCTTGCTTACTCTTTTTTGTTTTGTTTTGTTTTGTTTTGTTTTGTTTTTGGCCTGCCAACTCGGGCT
>PVHP010013498.1:0-40800 GCA_004024765.1 Zapus hudsonius | reverse complement strand
GGGCCAGGAAGACCGGGATGAGTACTAAGATATACAGGATCCCTTGCCACAAGGACTAACACAGACAGCCCACGGAGGAGGATATACAACTGATCAGGGATGGGGAGGGGGGGAATTGGGGAATTCGGGATAACAACGCATGGTTTGCCCACTAAATAATGTAACTCATTATGGACAATAAATATATATTTAAAAAAAAATAATGACAAAAGCAACTGTCATGGTTTGATCCAGGTGTCCCCTACAGACAAATGAATGTGTTCTCAATGATCAATCCTCAGCTGATGGCAGTTTGGGAATTAGAACCTCGCTAGAGCTGTGTTGTTGGGGGCAGGCTTATGGGGTTATAAGCTAACTTCCCCTTGCCAGTGTTTGGCACACATTCCTGCCGCTGTTTCCATTGCTGTGGAGGAAGTAATGTCCACCCCTCTGCTCATGCCATCGTTTTCCCTGCCAGGATGGAGTCTTTCCTCGAGTCCATAAGCCAAATAAACCCATTCCTCCACAAGCCGCTTTTGTTTGGGTTCTTTCTGCGCAGCAACAGAGAAGGCTGACCACAACTCTCTGTAATATGGCTGAGTTGATGGTTTCATAACTTAAAATTTATTATCGAGTAACATATTTCTGCTTGGAAGAACATGCAAATTAAAATGAGATATGGGGATACATTCTCTTTGGGAACTATTGGATACAATGACAATTTTAGCTGTAACTTTAAAAATGGTAACGTGTCAAATGAAAGAAAATGACATGGTGTTTAACCAACACAGACACCTGTGTGTGCTAACAAATGAATATCACCAGGAAACAAAGAGAATGATAGGCTATTCTTGGGTATTTGTTATAAAGTATTTGTTATAAAGATGAAGGCAAATGTACATGTCATCATGGATAAAAATATATGTGATTCTCTACTTTCCAACTACCAATGGCATCTGCCCATAGGAAAGTTGAAATATCTCTATTTTCATGTGTCTGTAGATAAGTGAAGAGATGAGAAGTGGCCAATGTTCTTGCTACCCTCAGGTCATTTCTTAGCAGAGCTGGTGCTAGGGTAATCATCTCCTGACTTTCAACCCCTTCCTCCAGTAAGAAGCTTGTGTATGCTGACCACACCACATAGTTCTCAATTTGGTTTCATGTGATAATGATCCTTGGAGGCACTCATTGGCCTAAATAAAGGGATTTTTTTTCATTAATTTAATATTTATTTTCCAAATTTATTAGCCTTGTAGAAAACAAGAGTTCATTATAAAGATGAAGTATTTTAGTTAGTAATATAAAATCTGCCACATTACTTTATTTCAGATAAATACAGGAATAAAGGAAAAAATGAAAACAAAACCGAGTCATTCAACAAAAGAAAATGCACAGTTGTTATTTGGGGTCAATAGTCAGAGCCTTAAATAATGTTTGTTTTTCCTGATAATTCTTTATAGAAAGAAATATAATTTATTAAATTTATAAATTGCAAGTGCTATCAAGAAGATTATTATCTTGAAGGTATTTAGAATCAGAATAAATTTTCTAATTTTGAGCATGTGTATTACTTAACAATAAGTCCATAAATAAAAATGTCCTACAAATAGACCATTCGAAAATTTTGATGAAGATTGATGTATAATCAATTTAGTTGGCAATAATCTGTTTCTGTACAACTTTAATATAAACACAACATAATATAATTAGGATAGATGAAAAGAACTTGCACCGTGTTAGCATGATAATATGATTCATGAATTATAAAAACAATCTTCTTTTGTTCTAGTAGCGATAAATAACACCAATTTATATATTTTTGAATGTTTCACATATAAGCACATAATCGTGCTATTTCTATGCTTGTTTTAGTCATTTTCCTTTCTCTAGTAATATTTGTCAACTTTGTTTTAGGTTCTAGAAAGCATCCTGGTGCTGTGGAATTTACTTGTTCACACAGCAACACTAACGTTATAGGTCTTTTAATCTTCTAGTTTAATCATGAAACAAGTAAAGAAATAATGCTCTTTTCTTCTTCCTGTGACTTGCCATATTTTTCTCTATCTCAACCACAATTCTGATGTCATGGGGCTCCCTACAGGGATATCTCTGTAGTTTATATTTTCAGGGGCTGTAGGAAACACTCATTCAAAACTAAATCATACAATAAAGTAGATAGCATCTGGCTTTGATACCAGGCACATGATTATTCAAAAGCTTTGTCAATAAATTCTGAAATAAACATTGCTGTCTATTGTAAGTTCATTTCAGTAATTCCAACAAAGTTAAAGACCTATGTCTTGATTGCAGGTTTTCATTGTGAGATATGCACCTCCTTCAAGCATAGACTTGTCATAATTTTGTGTGAGTTTATAGGTGAAGGGTGTATGCATGTGTAATTGTAATTGTGCACACCCTACTTTCACAGGTGTGAGGACCCTCAGTAGAGCATCAGGTAAACTCCTCTATAACAATTATGGTTTGTTTCCTTGGGTCTCTTAATAAACCTGAAGCTGACACTTTTCTTTTTTTCTTTTCTTTGCATATCTTTATTATGAATAAGTATATACACTGTATGATCAACTCTTGTGAAGGTGTTCCCATTTCCCTCCTCTCTGTCCCCAACCCACTGGGGTCCTTCCTTTGTGCATATACTGGATCTGTCCATAGGTTAGGGGAATATGACCTGCACCAAAGGTAGCCAGGTTTTCTTTCTTTTCTTTTTTTCCTTCCCCCTTGTGTATTGTTGCTGAGGGAGGCAATGTTTCTGGATATTCTCCCCCACCATGGCTCTTACATTCTTTCAGGCCCCTCTTCATCTAAGTTCCCTGAGTCACAGTGGTTGAGTTTTGAATCTGCTTTTTTGTTGAGATCTTAATTATCTCTGGATCTTTACCCTGGTAAAGTATAGTTGGTATCTGTCTCCATTGACCTTTCATGGTAAATCAGACTTGCTGTAGTGATTGGTCTCCTGTTTGTCTCATCACTTTCTCTTGGGTTTCATTTGGGCACTGTGTGAGGCTACGTGTGGTTTGTCTCCTGGCAGGATGTCAGCCATCATCCAATGACTTGTTGATGGAATTGGGTTGTCCTGGCTCTCTCAATGCCTTCTGAAAAATACAAACAGGATCTCCATCAGAGAGTGATATCAATATAGGTTAAATGAGACAGTATTGCTATTTTGGCTAATTCCTAATGGATGTTGCCTCTCTGTAGCTTTCTAGAAGTGGGAATTTCCCCTTGGAACCTGAGATCTTGGTCCTCATAGGATTGTCATGGATCCCAGTTCCAGTTAAGGGTTCCTTGTCACTAAGAGGATCTCTTAGCCAATCATTAAGCCTTTTATTACCCAGCTGGGTTTACTGCCACTATTGCACAGATGAGCACTTCTTGACTTGCTAGCCTCTTTCATGTAGCCATATGTTCAGCATTCTTGTGACAACTGTCTATATTGTATATCCGAGGTCTCTGCTTTCTCCAAATATCATTGACCAAATTTCCCATGGCAGTGCATGCAACACCGTCCAGTGCTACCCATGCTACCATCTGGGAGCTGGTTACCATTCTGCATCTAGCAGGATCTTAAGAGAGACAGCATTGGGTTTATCAGTTGTGTGTGACCATGTCAAGCATTTTATGTTTTTAACCAGGACCAAACTCAGTTGTTATGCTGCGCGTGTGGCAAGCACTCTTACCTGCTCTGCTATAACCCACCAACCTTCTTTTCATAATGCTGATTAACTGCCAAATTCACATGACACAAATTAACCTGTAAAAGGTTACCTTGGTTGTGTTAATTCAGGTGGGAAAACACACCTTCACTCTTTAATTTCTAAGCGCCTGGCCTGTTTCACAGGAGAGTACTGCCTGAGCACTAACAATCATCATTCCTCACTCTGCACCCTTACTGTTGGACAGAGGGTGACGCTCCTGACACCATACATTCCCTGTCATATGGACTCTAAGCTGAAAGAAACCATCCTATCATGTTTTGTCAGGTATTTTATCTCAGCCAGGGCACCTTGACTAACACATGTTCGTTTACCCATCCAAAAGTTAGTAACCATGGTGACTGTCTTTACTGCATGTTCTTGGAGAGCAGAGAGTTGGGCACATAGCTCATAGTGACCTGCCCCTAGTCACTCCATCTTGTTTTAGCTAACTCCATGTCTTTGGGGCTCTCCACTTCTGAAAACTAATTCTGGTTAACAGAACATTCTTACCCAATTCCACTTGGTATACCTGGAAGTTTAATGTTTTCTCTGGTTCCTGGAGGCTCATCATATTTTGACTAATTATAAGTTCTATGCCCCTGGTTTGATGTATTGATGGTTTGATGTTAGTGATTAATTAATTTCTATTATTTGTCATGTACCTGGTAACATGTAATTATGGTTTTTGCCTTAAAAACTGCTGTATTCCTGAGCTTCTTTACTGATAATTCTTTCAGGAATGAGCATTCTTGGTCAAGGGTTTAATAAATGAACTCTTATTTGGCTTAATAATTATGGTGGTCCATAATTTTCTTGCCTGAATTACAACAATAACTATCTTTTATTAATTTCTTACATAATTTTTTTACATTTTTGACAGTAAATTTGTAGTGTCTTTCCTTATAAACAACACGTTTTCAAATGTTATAATACATCTTATACATCTACTATTTTAACAAAATTGTAAGTTTTATGCAGGATTTTGTTTTCCAATTGTATATTTCTATGCTCATTTAATTGCATATTCCTATTCACTAAATTCTTTCCTCTTATAACAGTCATTAAAAGTTAATGTTACTTTGTACTCACCTTTAGAAACTTTTCCTAATTAGCCTTAAGGCTAAAAAATAATAGGTTTAACTCAAGCTTAATATTATATTCATGATAATTTTGATTGTTTTTCATTGGTTTATCTTAAAGATGCTTTCATTACTTTCTATTTTTGATGCTGATTCTTATAAGCTTTTACTTTAAGTTATATTATCCTAAGGCCTTTTTAATTAGGCTGAGTCTAATTTAACTGAACTTTCCTTTTAGTTAAAACACACCTGAGTTTTTTTGCAGTGCTCAGTTGAATGCTTGGCCTCTTTGTATTATGGCTGAAAAGTATTGTTAATGGAGAGAAGTGCCAATTTTAACTTAGGGAATTTCAGAAACTTTTCATTTAAAAGTAGAAATGATATACAAACTTAAGTCAAACTTTGGAAAGCCTCCAATTTTCCTCTGCAATAAAAAATGGTCCAAATTCATCAATATTAGAAATAAATAGTATTGTGCTTTAATTTTCAATTATAGTTCTATAGTTACTATTGAAAGCTATTGATTTCATGAAAAATAACATTTATAAATTCCAAACATATATTGTAATATAAGAAAAAAATTTATGTGAAACACAGAAGTAAATCAATATGTGTATGGGCACCAAAAATCAACTCTGCAAAATAAAACATTTTAATAGAATATTGATAACTCTTACTTAAAAGACAAACTGTCTGTAATACAATGAAGGTCCCACACCATCCAGTGGACCAGAACAGAAGTAGCTATGATGAGAATCAACAAGGAGTGAGCATCAGCACCATGACAGGTATTGGAGTCTCTTGTGAGCATGTTCAAATGATCATGAAAATGTTTAAACGAAAGCTGCTATGAACTGTTATAGCAAGTGTAAACATATATTATCAGAGAATCATGAGGAGAAATGGAAAAAAATGGAAATGAATTTATAGACAGAAAAATGTAATAAAAATTAAAATTAGTATATAGTACTAAAAAGGCCTTTGTTGCTAGTGGCTTCTGGGTGTTACCAGGTTCTTGGAATCATATTCAATGAACTAAAGAAAGGTGGACATAAGTAGTTATACAGAAACCTTTGAATACTCTACCAAAGTATCAGAGGGAAACTAAAGTGGACAGTAGTTAGGGACACCAGCAAGTTTTCTGGGACTTTTCTTTATAAGATTCTTAGGGAGGATGGATCAGTTCTTAGGGGTGTAGTTTGGGTGCTGGTGCTCTGTATTGATTGACAGGTTTGGGTTATATAACAGTCTATTTATACGTTCCCTCCCATAATGCACCTGATTTTAATCATATATACATCCACTTACTTATAGACATATAATGGTATATCTAGGTTTATTTTCCCCTAAAGTTCATTTAAAATACACAGTTTGCCTTTCTTTGCATGCAACCAAAACCAGTGGAAGGCACATGGATCCAGCTATTGTAAACCTGGATCTAAGAATCTCTTTTAATGGTTACTGATCAAAAAGAATGGCCCCTAGAAGACTGGTTCATTGTGGGAATCGGGTGTACGTGCAGGTTTTTACAGATGGGGATCCAGATTGCAATACATGCTAGGTGTACTGTTTAGAGAGTCTGTTTGCTACTCAAGCCAAGCACTGTTTCTGATGGCTAAATTCTTCCTAAGCTTCCTTGCCTCAGACTTCTAGGGTCATGAGGGTAAAAGAAGATAGAAGTGCATTTTAAGAATGATCAATAGCATTAATTCAGTCATCTGAAGTAAGAAATTGTGTGAGACATTGAGATGAATGGAACAATGACAAAATATCCAGTATTTGTAGCATCAGAGTCTTAGAAAGAGAAATTGAAGAAAGTGAGGCAAAATGCATCTGAAGAAATGATGATTAAAATATTCCTAAATTCATAGAACTACATAAACCAACTCATTAAACAATGGGAAATAATTTACATAGGCATTTCGTTGAAGAATATGAAGAAGTAGCAAGTCAATTCTTACACCATATCATAGAATTTCCCATTAAACCCTAATGAGATAACCTAATATCAAATGCCCACTACTGAAATAAAGTCTAAAAATAAATAATTAAACAGCAAATAGTGGAGAAAGGTTGGAACTCAAACACTCATATTGTCAGTGTAGGGAAATGGGGACACATTCACAAGATTTGCTCATACAATGTATATAATTATTCATAATAAAGATATTTAAAAATATGTAATAGGAAATCACTGTGGAAAATTACTTTAAATTTGATGATAAACTTAACCTCAAGTTGTAACATTACCTAAGAGCAAAATAATGCAAAGGAGAAAACAAATTAGTGCATTTGTCATTTTATGGTTTGGTAGATTAGGCATCCTATAGGGCTACTTCTTCGCAGGCACATTGCTTAGATGAGGTCAAGCAGAGTCCTGGTGTTTTTGGAAAAGAATGTCCATCTACCTTGACTCTGCTAAAGGACACATGTACCTAGTCACAGATCAAACTGCATCAAACCTAACACACACTTAAATGAAGATGGACAGAACTGGAGATATCTGAAGAATGCCAGTGACCTTGACAATGTTGTAGCCTGGTCTCAATCTTCTTGCAAAAGTTTCTCAGGATGTGAGCACTGGAGAGTCCTGGTGAGATGTGCTCGGGGACTCTGTGGGTTTGCTTTATTTTCTGTTTCTGTTGTTTATTTTTATAATTATGAGTGAGTTTACATTATTTTAGATACCTTTTTTAAATAAAGCTTATAATAAGTTTAACATGATGGACATGATTTAATAAATTAGTTTTTGAAAGCAGAGAGCAGTTATCAACAAAGATCAACTGAAGAAGTATGCGACCAGAATCACAGGGGTTTAAGAGAGAAGAGTTTATATTGGCCTTTCTGTAATTTACCAATGTGGGCAAGAATCTATTTTTCCTCAGCTTTCACCTCCTGTGTGACTTCCTCACCTTCATTTTTTCTTCCTCTTCCTCTCAGTCCACTCACTCTTCTACTTGTTTATTTTTCTTCTGTGTCCAAAGTCTGAGTCAGAAATATGCAGATAAGCAATGAAAATAGAAGTAAATAGTTTCCAAATACCAAAATGGAATTTTAATGAGAATGTTAAGACTTTATTATTCTAATTATGTGCTATTTCAATTTCCACTGAAATCTAAGGTACAATCAAAGATAAGTGAATGCCAGATCATTCCATGGGTAATTTAAAACACACTCACTCACACACACACACACACACACACACACACACACACACACACACACACACACAAACACACTCACACACACAATATTCCTTTGGAAAAGGCAAAAATTTATGTTATGAGTAAAATAGTAAGACTTTTAATTTTTTTCTTGTAGCTTCCATAATTATAGACAATAAAGCATTGTAATTCCCTCCCTATCCCTTCTCTTATCTTTTCCCCCCTCAATTAGTCTCTTTTTCTGTTTCAGTGTCATCATCTTTTCCTGCCATTATGTGTAGGTATTATCAGGCACTGTGAAGTCATAAATATCAAGGCCATTTTGTGTCCTACCCTTCCTTTGGCTCTGACAATCTTTCCACCACCTCTTCTGCAACAGACTCTGAGCCTCAGGAAGTGTGATAGAGATGTCCCAGTGCTAAAGACTCCACTGTCATTTCTTCTCAGCCCTATGGTGTCTTTTGGTCACCAATTTTATGAAAAAGAGAAGTTACTCTAGCCAAAATTGAGGGTAGCATTTTTATATGGGTTTGTTCATTTTTCACAAAGGTGCTTAGAGGGCAGTTTGTGGGCATAACACATGAACATAGCCAGACACAGCAGGTATTACTCACCTAGGACTCAGAACCTCCTGCACCATAGCTTTTTGACTAGGTCTTCAGTACCAGGCATGATTTCTCTTCCTTGGAGTAGGCCTCCAGCCCAAAGAGAGAGCAATTGGTTTCCGCCACAACAGATATGCCACTATTGTCCCAGTTGGCCATTCTTAAGGCTTGCAAGGTCCACTTCTGTTCATTACTATTGATGATTTCTCTCTCCCATAGGGCTGCCATAGCTTTCTCTAGCTTTCTATCAGCTAGTTAATAGGGAGGAGTTTTCTAGCTCAGCTCCATCTTGATTTCTCAGTGACCTTCAAACCAGGCATATGTAGTCTTCAGCAAAAGAGTCTTACCATCTCATTTTGGTGTGCCTTAGCAATGGCTTGCAATCATTTGAGGGGCCTCAGGAACCACCCTGGCAAGCAACTCACTGGAAGGTATCCCATCCTTGTCACTGAAGTTTTTCTAATAACAATCTGTGGTGACTGAATGTGCCATTAAATGAGGGAGAACATGTGGGGTTTGGTAAGACTTTTGTAAAGAATATTCATAGGATACTGATGCTATTCAAAAATATTTCATTGCAAGTTAGAAAATGCATTTTATTAGAAAATACTTTTATTTATGGAGAAATGGCTCAGAAGTTTAAGGTACCTGTTTGCTCACAAAATATTTTTATTTATTTTTGAGGAGAAGAGAGAGAAAGAGAAAGGGGGTCTCTTACAGCTGCCAATGAACTCCACATGAATGCACCACTTTGTGCATCTGGCTTTATGTGGGAGTGGTGGTTTGAAGCCAGACTCTCAGACTTTGCAAGCAAGTGCCTTTACCCCACTGAGCCATCCTCCCTGTCCTAAAAATGCATTTGAAATGAAAGATTGTTTTTTTTATATCTACTCTCTAAAGAAGATTAGGGGATATGATTAAATAATGTGATTGCTATACAGTCAGAGATTTTGGAAAAATATACTCTGTTGGGGTCAATTGCCTCAGAGAGTAATAAGGCTTAAGGCTTATAAATCTTACCAATATTGTCAGCTATCAGATATTTCAAGGAAGCTTTATTCAGGCTCTAGATTCATGTAAAGACACAGATGACTTTATTCAAAATAGAAACTAAGTCCAGTATTTTACGAGGGAATAACAGAGATGGAAATACATCATAGCACCAACAAGCAAACAGTAGGAGTGGCATTCTAACTATGTCAGTAACACATAACACATACTTCATTTGAGCAATGTGCTGCCATGGTAAAGTAGTCTTCATTGTTATTAAGGGTTTGTCTTACTATCAATAAGATTTAAATTTAAAATGGAATGATTTGAGTTAGGATTATAATAAGTTTACAGGCACAGCATGCATGTGACTATAAACAAACATACCTGTGTAACTGGAATATGCATTCTTTTGTTCTTTCTTTGAATAATGTGCTGGTTTCATGACAATTTCCCAAAACCAGATTTTATAATATATGCTTGTGGTCGGTGGGTGGATTACTGGGGGGGAGGTCATTTTCAATTAACACCCTATTCACTCATGCAGCTGGGTGGACTGAGTCTTGGAACAGTGGTGAGCTGTCCAGAGGAAAAACTCTCAGGAGACAGTTGCAGTGAACAGCTCATTTATTAGAATGGGGAGGGTGTTTTTATTTAGGAGGGAAAAGCAGAGGCAGGGGAATATGTGGCAAGGGGATTGGCAGGGGCAGCGTGGCCTGTGGATGTCTCATGAAGGGATTGGCAGGGGCCAGTAACATGTCTATGTCTGGTTTGCAAAGATAAGTTGGGGGGAATTTCTCAGCCCCAGGTGGCGGGATTTATGTGACTTTAAGCATGTAACAGATGGTGGTGGCTGTAAAGGAGCTGTGACCTTCAAACTTTCTTATTGCCCGGGCTTGTTATTACCTTATAGTTGAATTATGTGAAATCCAATAAACTCAGGCCTTGAATTGCCTGGACTTATCAGGGTTTGCTGGGTCATGTCAGGTAGCTTGAGGTTGGGGAGGAAAGGAGACAGCCAAACCCTTCCTGGTCTCAGGATGGGATAATTGTGATTTCAGGCCAGTCACACCTTTCCTTTAACCCTATATCCACCATGCCTCTCAGCAGGGTCCTACATATGCTTTGATTTTTAAGTATATTTTATTTCAGCAAAAATGAATTTAAGAAAATACATATTATTGATTTCATTATAATTCGATGTATTTTAATGACATGGATGATTTTTTAGATATATATTTGTAAGCAGAGAGAGAGACAGAGAATGGGCACACCAGGGAATCTAGGCACTGCAAAAAAAAAAACTCTAGATGCATGAGCCACTTTGCACATCTGGCTTTATATGGGCACTAGGGAATCAAACTCAGGTCATTAGGTTTTGGAGGCAACTGCTTTAATTGCTAACTCATCTCTCCAACTCTGACTTAGATGATTTTTAAAGAAATTATAGCTTTATTTTAGTGGCTAGCCTATTTTAGACTAATTATATTAAATATTTAAGGTTAGTTTATAATATAACTATTCAATACCCTCTTCATTTTTTATTTGGGGGGTCATAGTAAGCCATTAACCAATGAGATACATGAGGCCCCACAAAACAATGCAGGCAATTTCTATTGCTTTAAGTTGCCCACCAGAACTACATTTCAAGACCCTGATGTTCAAGACACCATGTCCTTCTTTTATAGGCTACTGAGAAATCATGCAGAAGATGAGCTGGAAGCCTCCTCCCTGATGACTATCTATATACATACAGCTGGAAAATTCTATGCCAACTTCTGGAAGAGAAAATTCCTTAGCAATCTTATCCGAGTAGACCCTATGAGCTTCAAGACCAATGAGGCAAGATTTCTCATTGCTACATTGTGTCACAACTGTTATGGTGACAACTAATTGCCCTGTGGGTTTGAGACCTGTTCCATGGGAGAGATCTTACCAGTGGTATTGAAAACCTAGTCAAAATCCTGTCTGGGAAAGACTTAGACCCTAGGAAGAAAGTTTCTACTATTGTTTGGCTAATTAAATATGGTGAATCCATCAAGTTTTCCTTAAATATTTATGTTTTTTTCTCATGCATAGATTAGTGCTGTAACTAGAGTCAGAGAAGCTTCTTGTTTGCAATAGTCAGTGACAACTGGACTAACTCAAACCTTCTCAGAGTGTTGACACTGTTGAGTGCTCAGTACTACATGACACATTTAAATCACTTTCTGCAATGCTCAGCAAACACTGCAAAAAAGTGGGTTTCATGTGAAACCTTTTCGCTAGGGTAACTCAAGCACACATCATCTTCCCAAAATAGAGCACAAACTAAAGGCCAAAGGACAATCATACCAAGATCAGGTTTGGTGAACCAGTAGGTTTATTGGAGTTACTTACAGATCAGGGCGAGTGGTTGTTTAACAGGAACAATAGATGACTCACCACACTGTGAGACGTCTTGTCCCATACTCAGTGAATAGGTGACGACTCTTGGAAGATGCATCGCTGGAACACACTGTGTCATTTGCAGGCCACGCCATCAGAGAGTGTCTCCCTCTAAGCAGAGGCTTCCCCTTTATATAGCCCTAGGTTGGAGTCTTGCAACCCTTTCCAATACTTGTTGAAGTCCTAAGTCTTTGCACAGGATCTGAACAATGTTGGACCCACCAACATTCCATCATGGACAGTGAAAGAGAGAGAGAGAGAGAGAGAGAGAGAGAGAGAGAGAGAGAGAGAGAGAGAGAGAGAGAGAGAGAGAGAAAGGAAAAGAAACAAAAGTAGAAGAGAGAGGGACTGGCTGGAAAGAAGTGCTCTCTCTTATCACACGTGGATGGAAGCGGGGGAGAGGAAGCAAGAGATGGAAGGGGCTTATCGTCCAAAAGTATTGTACACAAGTATAAAAATTATCAGTAAAAACACCGTTGAATGTAATGAATTATAATTCACGATTCACCTTTAAATATCTTGCATGATAGAATTCACATAACATAAAACTAACATTTAAACATATGGAATTTAATGACATTAATACACTCAAAATGTTCTGTGACCATCACCTCTCTTCTGAAATTACTAACAAATGTCAGGTTTTGGCTGAGAATGTGCCTTTTCCTTTTTCCCCATCACTTTCCTCACTTCACCTGATGTGGCCCCGGTTTCAGAACAGGCTGACTAATCCTCTGGCCTCGGGTTTGGTTTAATCAATGGAAGGTCCAGCAGGAGATCAGAGAGAAGGAAGAATAAAACTAACATATTCATTTGTATTGATTTCTTACCACAAGTTGTGGGGCTGACTGCATATGTCAAAACTTCTTGTCAAATAATGCCTTCCACAGAGATTAAGTTTTTCTCTTTCTCCTATGTTTTGATACACTCTCTGCTTGCCTCTCTAGGACCAGGTGCAGTGATATTGGCTCTGTTATTACCATAATTTGCCACCTGCTATGATTTCTAACAGTCTGAGCTTCATATAATGATGTCATGTCTATCACTCAGGTTAGTATGGTGTCCAATACAAGCAGGAACATTTTATAGTAAAAAAATAAAACCTTCCCAAAATGTAGTGGCTGCATTATTCAAGTGTTATGTTAAAGTTACATGACAGCAATCTGTCATCTCATGTGTTTGTAAGTCTAAAGGAAAATGAAGAAGAACATTACATGTGAATGTACTCAGAAAACAATCTGCTTTAGGAAATTAAGGTATACTTTTCAAAAGTATGGTTCAAGAAGAGATTTGCATTTAACTCTTTCTTATATTGTGATTTCCAGTATTATCTGACATGTATGCACTGAAACACATCAAAAATTAAGGATTATTCATGAGTTGTTGAGCTATAATATGAGAAATGGATTTTTTCGGTGTTGTCTTCTACAGTTACTGCCACTGGATTTATAGAAGTTTTGAAATTTGTTGGTTGTTTGAAGTGGTAGCAACTTCATTTGTTATACTCTTTGGCCTTATTTCCAAGTTCATAGCATGAGAACTTCTAAGTCCATTGAAATAGTTGGAATGGTAAGAATTTCTTTTGTAAATCACTAAGGTGAGTAAATGAGGTGCCTGCCTAGCTTCAGGATATGGGTGGCTTGTCAGAAAGACCTGAAAATGAGTAGAGGGTTGGAACTTTTAATGGAATCACATGGTTCTGGGAAAAGTAAAGGGACGAGAGATATATTTAATAACAAATAACCAATGACTTAATCAGGCTTACATAACGAAGGCCTTTTTAAAACCATAAGCAATAGCCTGCTTAGAGCATCAAAACTGACAGACCCTAAGTCTATAGAGACAAAGGTGGCTGTTTGGCAGTTTTCCATCCTTGTCACTGTGTCCCTCTCATCAGGTCTTTTGGATGTATTTCAATACCCTTTAAAGCACACCAGTAAGTACAACCAAATCATCTCTCGGAGCTCTGTGAACCACTATCATAAATTTTCAAACCTTAGAATGGTGATTAGGGAATCTTCAAGCTGTGTTCATGTTAGCAGAAGTGTGAGAAACCTGAAGACACACTGCTTCACAAGTGGCATCAGGACTATTGGCAGACATGGCAGACTTGTGAAATCTGATGTTAACTCCAGACAAAGAATTATGGTATCAAATTATAATGCAAAGTACCCACCTATTTGCGCTCCAAAATGAACTGGGGTAATCCTTGACTTAAATCCATGCTTTTATTACCAAAAGTTCTGAGTACAGAGTCACAGTGTGTGTGTGTGTGTGTGTGTGTGTGTGTGTGTGTGTGTGTGTGTGTGTGTAATAAAATATGGATAAGTTTTGATCTGTAATGGTCCATGAAGCACCATGTGTTACATGTTTTATCCTTGGCCTTGTGTGGTAGAATATTCAAGAGATGGGGCCTAGTGAAAAGTTAGTTTTCTGGCCTTTCGATGAGTTTTATGGACCTTCCTCCTCTCTCCTTACCCCTTCCCAACTGTTAAGAGACAAGCATCTTTCATCAGCTCATTCTCTCTGCCATGATGTGTGGTCTTTCTAGAGGCCCCCAAACAAGAGACCCAATGGAACATGTGCTAATCTTCCAAAATATGAGAAACATTAATCCTTTCTTTTTTATATAAGTTGATTACCTCAGGGTTGTGTTATGGAAATAGAAGACCACCAACTAGCACTGTATGTTTAAAAATATCAGGGCCAACTCCAAATACCCAGGTTTTGTGTAGAAAGTCACTTTTCATTCTTTAAACCTAAAATAGGATAAATTTGAAACCTTGTGGAAAGGTTGTAAAGACTAAATGAGTTATTTCATGGTAAGAATGCATGACTTCACAAAAAGCTAGACAGCAAACCCTATATATTAGGTAACAATGTGTGACTTCACACAAAAGATAGATAGCAAAAAACATATATTATAAAGACAGCAAAGACGATATATTAGATATCACTGTTATTTTTCTCTTAGCATTAAAACCTGGCTTTAGTCCACTGGTGTTTAATTAGTGTTTCACATGAGAATCTCCTGCTGACATTTCTGTGATAATGTATTCTTGGCACTCTTAGAGGACATCTTGGTTTATGCATATGTGAGAAGAGTCCAATTCAGAGTGTATTGTTCAATCTTCACAGAAAACACCCTTACTTCTTTAGAAGATTTATGAGAGAAATGTTTAGAATATGGCATTAGTTTTCCATGTTGCTGTGGCCAAATTCCTGACCAGGAGCAATTTAAGAGAGGGTTTATTTGGGCTTACATTTATAACACATAATATTAAAGGAAGAATGAGACAATATCCTAATAATAGTGACATTGGGTCTGCTGTCAGGACACAGAACAGGTCAGAGTAGGAAGGGCCATAAAACCCTAAAGCCACCCCCTCCTTGATGAGTAAACTACCTCTTTATAAAGGTTTCATAACTTTCCCAAAACTACACTACAAAGAGAGACCAAGTGTTACATAACTTACATCTTTAGGGAACATATCACATACAAACCACCACAGATGTTTTGTAAAAATTAATGAAACCATACAGTAGCATTGATAAATTATAATTGCATTGTATATTTAAGTAAAAATAAAAATTGAAATCATGTGCCTATCAATGCCAATACATGAACTTAGAAAATAATAACTTCTCACAATTAGAAAAAGAAATTAATATTATTATTGACCATTTTAAATCTACACAATATTTTGTTTTAAATGAAATACAAAAATCAATCAAGGAAAATATTTCAGTAAACTAAAACAAAGGACACAACACTACACCAAGTGTGAGAATTGTTATACAATGATTGCCATGGGGGCAAATGATCCCAGGTAGTACAGAACCGATGGAATTTAAAGATTTGTCATGACAATATCTCTAGAGTTAGGAAAATATAAGGTCTCGGGTCTTCAACTATATCAAGGCATAATAGTAATGACATCCCAGCTATTATTCAGTTTGTATATGACTTATGCATATATTCATTCTAACTTCTTAAGCTATTGTATGTGAAGGCAATTGTTCCCAGTGTACAAATTTGCCTAATAGAAAGAACAGAAGCTTTGAAGAGATTCATTCTAGAGCACATACACATTCCACCTTGGCTGAAACTCAGAGGAGCTGTATCAGAACCAGGGGGAAAGGGAATTGCATCACCAGACAGAAAGGGAACCTTCCTGCCAGATAAACTACTTGGGAAGCCCCAGGCGTCCTAGTGAATCCACCCTTACATTGTCAACCACTTTGACCCATTGCTCCTCTTTTGAACGACCTTCCACACTACGAAGTTAATGCCTGCTGTACTCAGAGTTACAAGGATAATTCACAGTTCCTTTGGTCAATAAATTTGTCTAAGAATATATATATATACATATATGTGTGTGTGTTATGTATATGCATTTGTATGTATGCGTATGTATGCACACATTCACATATAAGGATAAATAATTAATGACAAGCTTCAGAAAACACTATTTGAGAGCTCCTAGACAAAGTCTGTGTCTTAACAATGGTCTTGTGTGCTGTCAATATGACAAATATGGGAAATAGAACTAAAGTTACTGAGAAGCCAAAGTAGAAGATCATCTTGCTTAAGACGGTGGCCGTGATGAGAGTGCACACTACATTGGGGGAAACTGAGTCTAGGCAGTGCACCCAGGGATGGATACTCTGAGGACCCCCGAAAAGGAATTATGCACTTGGTATTATATGGAATACTTTTTGGTTTATTGTTTTAGTTAGGTTAGTTCAATTTTAATATATGATTTAATGTTTGTCTCAGAAAAACTATTTAATTTACATGACTCCCAAAGTTCTCACAAAAGATAATTAGATATCATATTCATTAATATTTCATAGATACAAAAGGGAACTATATAGACAGAAAAATGTAAAATTTCTGGAGTAGTGCCCATTACATTGCAAGTCCAATGGCAGATCACCCTTGCAAATAAAATATATGTCTTTTCACTTATAGGAAGAGATCTGTATCCCAAAGAAAGTACTTTTTGCCCTTCTCTACTGCCAGTCACAATATTGCTACTCATTTCACTTATATATTACATCCTTATGAAAATAATTTATATAGAGACAAACCTTTTATACTAAGACATATTCCCATCTTCCTGGCTGTGATACAACTAATTCTCAAACTAAGGATTGTGGTATATGCATATGATGATTTCAAAACAATTAGAACCCATCTCATTTTTTCCTAATTTTGTTTATGAAATCTTACCCTTTATTACCATGATTATATAAACCTGAAATTTTTCACTAATAGCAGTTTTCTTCTTCTGTACCTGCTTTCCGTACAATAGTAAAGAAAAACAAAAATGCAAGACGTGATAGACTGAGGCCATTTAGGGGCCTTGGAAATGAAAGCACAGAAGGTCTTGGATCCTAGAGGGGGAGAATTTACGACATTTCACTTACTGTAGGTCAAAAAATGTCAGAAGGGTCTAGCCTTTTCATATCTCTCTTCCCTGGAGAAATCATTCCACCTACTTCTGAGAAGGGCTTTCCTGGAGGATTAAAATTTTGCAGCAAATCACAAGAAATCACAAGAAATAGGACCCTAGACACATATTAGGACTGGACTTAATAGTCCAGCCTGACATACAGAGGGTGTTGCGGTCAGCTTTCTAGTTGCTGCGCAGAAAATGCGGCTTGTGGAGGAATGGGTTTATTTGGCTTATGGACTCCATCCTGGCAGGGAAAACGATGGCATGAGCAGAGGGCTGGACATCACCTCCGCCACAGCACTGCAAATAGCGGCAGGAAGGTGTGCCAAACACTGGCAAAGGGAAGCTGGTTTATAACCCCATAAGCCCACCCCCACACAGCTCTAGGGAAGTTGTAAAACCCAAACTGCCATCAGCTGAGGATCAATCTATCAGAACACATTCATTTGTTTGTGGGGGACACCTGGATCAAACCAATGACAGAGGTCTAACACAAAAGTCCCCAACCTAGGCTCAGGGTGAGTGTTCCAGATACCTTCTTATATCTTAATAAAGCACTCAAATTTTCAACAGCAGTTGTTGAAAGGAAAGGATTTTATGCTCAGAACCAAGGATTGAGACACATGAGATCATGGGGGACACTTAATTCAAATGACCACTTTTCCATTTTCAGAAAGCCTGTTCCTTCCCAGATGGACAGGTGAACTGCATTTTCATTCCTTTAGCTCTTAACTCTGTCTCTCTCATTTTACCTCTTCTAAGCTATAATTTAGCAACATGTTTCAATATCTTATCATCTAGTCTGTGGATTTCATTAATCAAAATTCATATGACTTCATAGAACTTTTCTGAATTATTGCCCACCCAAGAGCTAAGATAAGGCTCCATTGCTCTCAAAGACATCTTAAATTTATGTATCAATACCATTTGCTAATTTATTGACTTCATGTTAATTGATCAGAAGATAACTATAAAACATTTTATGAAATCTAAAATGTCATGTAGGAATTGAAAGTATTGTGTGGGTAAATACTACTTTATTGCTTCAATCTTTGAATTATATATCTAGAATAGACTATATTTATAATAATTATTTTCTCATTGATGAAACACAACACCTAACCAGAAGCAGCTTGCAGAAAAAAAAAATTGTTCATTTCCAGCTTACATTGTCAAGGAAAAGTTTCATCAAGTGGGAAAATGATGGAAGGGGCAGAGAGCTAGAAATCATATCTTCATATAAACTGGAAGAAGTAACAAGAGCATCTGAGGGCAGCAAGTGCGACTCAGCTGTAAAACCTGAAGTCCTGCCCCCAATGACCCACTTTTTTTCCTCACCGGAATCCACCTTCCAAAGTCACCACAGCCTTCCAGAACAGAGCCACTAGCAGACATCAAGCATTCATACAAAGGTCTACGTAGGACATTCCACACCCGAACCACTAGAATGGCATGGAAAAAATTGAACCTTTAAGAAAAGTAATTTAGCATAAAATTCTACCTGAAAAAGAGTTTCACTGACTTCTGTCAGTGCTGCAGGCACACTTCCCAGAAGAGTTTCGTGAAGTAATACTAATTGATGAGCTGGGGTTTCAAAGGTCTTTCTTTCCTCTCCAGTGCCTTTTGGATCAGTGAAGAAGTTCAAACTATCAACTTGGGATTTGTTACTAGCCTCTTATCATGGATTTTCCAATTGAGAAAGAAAATGTGAAAATCTACTTATGCTAAACACCTAGAAATATCTAGGAAACCTATAGCAGACATGCTTGCAGTGGAATAGATGATATATATTCTGATTTAGTTCTATGCATTATCGAAACTAAGGTGCCGCTCAGTGGGTAAGTTGGTTTTGAGAAAAGAATGAGCCTCTAATTCTGTTCTATAGTTAGAATAGGGACTTTAAAAATCAAAGGACAGAAATCAATGATTCACACCTCTAGGCAATTGATGTGGCCTAGATAATTGATGATTTCATATTGCAAGTGACTTATTGGAACGTGTGGATATTTTGGGCATGAAGATGCAGAGGAGAAAGTGATGTCAAAGACACTGCTAAATTTAATTACATCAGTATATTGTAAATGATATTAAAGTTCTAGAATTTGTACTAGTAAAATTTAGACATCACTTTCTGACATGTCATATCATTAGTGAGTTACAGATGTCTAAAAGTAGAAGGAGAATGTTTATTTCTTATGTGTTTGTGCATGGTTGCCTTTTGAAACACTGAATCTAATTTCTGCTATAGAAATTTGACACATTGTCAGCAAGTTAACAGAAAAAATGACCATAAACTTTCAATTTGGAATAGAGTAAATGAGATTATCACAAAAATGTATGGATAATACCATTATAAGATTTTCTCATACAAAGTATCTAATTATAGATAGCAAGGATATTAAAAAATAAAAATAAAATAAACGTATGGACAAAAATGATAAAGGTAATTGGAATTGCTCAAACAGTAGAGACAAAGTTTAGGGAAGGTTTTAAAAACCCATTATTTTAAGGACATGGACACCTTTTGATATACTGAAGTAATGGAAATTGGTAGTTTCATAGATTACAAAGGATTTGAATGTGACATGGGGATGAGTAAATGGGCACACACCATGAAAAAGTTCAGATATATGGCAATCCAATCTCATCTCATGTCAGGGAAAAGTAAAAAAAAAAAAAAAGTAATGGAACACGTGGCCTCAAGAGACGGCTGTGTGTGTATATGTGTACCTTTGTTATTCGTCATCCAACAGCAGAAGTATCATTGTGGTGATTATTGAAAATGAAGGAAAAAGAATTTTAAAGGATTGTTAGAAACCAAATCATTGGTAAGAAGGATTGGTTTATAGAGGGAGCAGAACTGCACTTCTTATTGTAATAGGAAAGACGTTTAGAAAGGCTAAATGGTGCCTTTTACCATGGGTTAATCTTACACTGGCACAAAATTAATGACACATATGGTAACATATAGTAACATTGCTAATTCAAATTAGTCATACAATGTCCCTTTTATTCTGTTTTTTTCCCTCTCTCTCTTCCTATCTACTCTTTGTTCTTCCTCTTCTAAATAAATTTCAAACCCAATGAGTTAATTACAATGGGTCTTTATACCTCCCTTGTAAACACATCACTTTCTATTTTTACTTCTATGCTAAACCTTGTCTCTTTTGATACTGTGTTCTTGTTTTGAAAGGAAGGAGGTTGGAGGCATTGGAATGCCTCTCATATAGAGCCTAGCAATATTCACCTAGTCTAGAAATCACACCTCATCTGAAGGCACACTATGATGTACTCTTGACCAAAAATTATAAAGGATCTACAGTTTCTTGTTAACTCTATTATTTTTCAATCTAGCTTCCAGAACTCCAGGAATATTTGCTAAATTCATAAATTCTACATTCTCAGTCCCCAAAGCATGGTGAATAAAAAACAATGGTGATAAAGCAATTATTGTGTTGTTTCAGAGAATGGAGATATATTCCAAATCTAGACATAATTTGTTACAATTCTGAGTTATTAAGTACTCACCATGTGACATAGTGTATTTTGCTTACTTAATGATTCCTAGGAATTTTCATTAATAAAATGGAGAATTTTCCACAAGAAGATGGCCATAAAGATTCTGGATTCTTTCTTACAGGCTCAAGTACATTTCACAGTTTTACTTTCAGGGTCCCTATTATCCAAAACTGCCCAGTTGAATGGAGCTGTGACTAGTGCCAAAAAAAAAAAAAAAAAAATTCTTTACCTTGAACAAGTGTCCCTCAGTTTGTTCCAGTAGTTTCCCAATAGCTCACCTTAAAAACCATCTTGCTGTTAGTTTCTGTAGGGATGAATTCACTCTCTTACCTATCACAACAGTCTTTAATGAAGTCATTTCCCTTATTTTAGGATGAAGATCAAGAGACAGAAATTGGCAGTTGGGATAGCAGGTCCCAGAAACTGAACAATATTCTCTCTGTTAGCTGAAATCTGGAAATGTCCTACTGCCTACAACAATGTGGGGTTCCAATTTTTCTTCTCTCTTGTTCCCTAAAGGAGTCCTGACAGCCTCCACTTTGCTGAAGACAAAAAATGTGAGAAAAGTCTAGCCTTTCCTTATCTTATTTTCTCTAAGGATTCTCCCTTTCCTAGAAACCAGAGGTAAGGATGGGACAATAATGCAAGGTGACTAGACACTGGGGACCAGAACTGTACTGGCCAGCTCATTCCTTATGCCCATTCAGAATAGTCTTATTTCCAGAAAAGAAAAAAGAAAAGAGAAGAATCTGAGTTACTGATGGAGAATAGGAGAAATCTAGCTTCTTTTAGGCAGTTTCAGTCAAGGATTGAGGCCCAGGGGGAACTAGGAGATGCCACCCTACATGCCATTTTTCCCTGGCAGAACTGGAACTCACATTTGATGGAGTCTGAACTACAAACACCCCCTGCAGTCCACAGTCAAGCACACTAAGGCCCTAGTGGGGCCAACTCAGGTGGGCTGGCTCTGGGGTCTGCCCTCCAAACCTACTTAACAATTCGGTCTTCCCCTTGTACACCTGAATCTGACACTATGAAGGTGCCATCTCTTGTGGTCTGCCCTCTTCTTGTAGGGAGACCCTTTTTTTCGAGTTTCTTGGCTCTTATCCTGTAGAGCTCAGACCTTTGACTCCTATCCACCCAGCAGGCTGGCTCGGTAACAGTGGCAAAGCAAAACCATGTCTCTTAATCTAAGCTTCTCTGCCTGCCTCAGATTTGTAGTTTGGTTTATCTTTTTCCCTTAATTGCATATACAATCTTCCTGTCTCCCTACACCAGTCTCTAGATTCACCTTGCTCAGCTTGCTACCCTTCTCCAATCCTCCTTTGGAATCCCATTTAACCTCTCTTTAAAAGTCTGTTTCTCCTAAACCATGAACTACCTTCCACATGCTTGTGGCCTTACTCGAGTTTTTCACTAAAATGTCAGTGTTTCTTAAAATGTGTTTTCAATATGAGAATGTATTCTAGCCTTCCAGATCCTAAATACCCTTAGATAAACTCCACAATTTGGGATTTCTCCCTACATACAATTAATGATTCATAAATTGTCTTTCTTGATTCCATATTTTTAAATTCTTTGTTAAAGATTAGGTCATAACCCAAACTCATGGTACATAAATCTGGGTGAACCTTCTTGAACCCCTAAATCTCACATCATTACCATATATATATATATATATATATATATATATATATATATATATATATATATATATATATTCCCTGTTCATAAACCCTGCCACTATACAGAAGCACTGTCATTTTTCTTTCTCTTAAGTTCTATAATAAAATCTTTCTAAACCTCACGCTTTGTGGTCTAAGCATTTCATTCTAAGAATTCAGAGCACTTGGAACACTTTGGAAATTTTGTGTGATGCTAAGCAGCTGACAACATAACTCCTCAATTAAAATCCTAACCAAGAGTGAGAAAGGATCTCAAAGACATCCCAATTTCCTGTACCATTTTTAATGCCTTTTGCGATTTGGTTGGCATTAGGTGAGTTCATGTCTGTGAAATATTTGAAGTAATACATAATATATATTTATGATTTACCCAGAAAAAATGTAATTTTACTTATTTTATAATTTTCTCAATCATTCTTGCTGTAAGCATAGGAGATACTGTTAAATGAAATACCTGGTTTTCTAAATAGGACAGGCACTGTGTGTGTGTGTGTGTGTGTGTGTGTGTGTGTCAGAGAGAGAGAGAGAGAGAGAGAGAGAGAGAGAGAGAGAGATTTGTGCAGTCTTGCACATCTGCACACAGTGAATAAGTGCCTGACATTCTTTTCATCCTGAACAGATCCAATCTGTGAGCGCCAAACTTAGATACCTTTACATTTCTTTTGAAAGTAGAGTCAGTTAGGTGTAACTGTTTTTACCAGCAAAGTCTCTATCCTATCTGCCAGTAAGTTGCAATTCCCTTGTAGACAGGTGAAGTATTGCATCAGCAGAATGCTTGACACTTTAAGGATTTGTTTTGTCGTGAGTCCCACCAGTTTCTTGTAAATCATTACAGAGTTAAATACAGAGTAATGTTATGTTTCTGTGACCATTCTTTGTGAAACACACATTTGGCAGTGTTCAGTGTTTTATTATTGCTTTTGTTCATAAAATCATATATATCTGTACTTGTTTCATTCTTTAGTTGAACTGTTTTTTATTGCTGTTTCTTATTTACATTTTAGAAATAACAGCTTGGATAACATTGTAACATTAGGCTTGTAGAATTCTAAAGCTGCAGAACAATTTGAAGGACAATATTTTTCTCTTGTGACTAACATTTTGAAAGATTTAAGGGGGGAAGAAAAAGCAGCATTCAGAAAACGTATTGCCTCAGGCAGTTCCTTTCTGTTTGAATTCCTGTGGCCATTGAAATGTATTAGCTCTGCTTCTCTTAGTTTTATTATAAAAATATGGCACAAAGAAAGGCGCCCCAATAAACAGTTCAGAAGCTGTCTGTGAAGCCACCTGCTAAGAGAGGCATTTTCAAATCCCTAGATGGTATTTATGGGGAAATTTGTTTGCATTTATTAAGCTTGGGATGCCAATGATTCTTTCTGTGACAAAAGCCAAATTTGTCTGGTGGCGAAGCTCCTGATAGATGGAGTTCTAGGATGTCCAAAATAACAATAGTAAGACTATGAAAATGCTGGACCAATCTTGAAACTGCAATGAGAGATTGCATTAATAAATCTAAGCAACAAAATGCATTGAGAACTTAAAGATAATAGTTGAAACTCAGATCACTGTTATTTGTATAATTTAGTAATACACCACCTGAGCTGTATAATGAAAATACATTGAAGGAGTAATTGAATGTGTTCAGTCATTTGTGACAAATTATCACACATTTGAATAGTATCAATTAAATGTATGCAATTGTGTGAACTGTTTGTTTCTGTCAACAGTATTGGTCAATGAATTATGTTAGTAATATTTTGGTTTCTTTGATAGTATAAGAAATAACTGAAAAAAAAAGAAATAACTGAGTAGCCTCAAGGGTTTGTATGAGGCTTGAACACTAAAACAATTAAATCCCTTAGTTAATAATGTGTCTCACTGTGTTATTCTTTCCCTTACTCCAAAACATAAGTGATGACGTTACTTATGCCAAAAGCCCTGAGAGTAGCATGCCTTCTAAGGGATGGCAGCTATGGTTGGAGAAGGAATTATACAGTAATTCCTTCAGCATCTATAACGAGTGTTTGAATAATATGCACTGTAATCTCATTTTGTGAAGAAGAAAATTGAGGCATAGAATTTTAGTAAGTAGAAAAGGCAGAACTGGAAACAAGAAATTCTGGCATTCAAAGTTCCTTTTGTTTTGTTTTTAGTCTTTTTGAGATAGGATCTCTTGCTATGTAGCTCTGCTAGCTTGGACTTGCTTACATCATATCCCAGGCTGGCCTCTAACTCATATCCATCCTTCTCTCTCAGCCTACCAGGGGCTGGGAAAATAAGTATGTCCCTTATCTGGACATTCTGTCCCATTTTGAAGAGCTTTGTTAACTGCTATCTAGGTTTGGATAATGGAATGCAACAAATACTAGTATAATACTTAATGCTCTTTGTATATTGTAACCGTTCTCAAATCTCCAATTTCATTTAGAATTAAAAAGAATGACTCATGAATTCATAACCCCATGATGAATACCAATAACCCCAGTGAGGGTGCAGGGTGGAGGAAAAATAAGAAAACAACACAAGGGAAATTACATCAGTGCACAATTTGTTGATGAGTAGACTGCATAATTAATAAAATAATTATATAAATAAACTTCTTACTGATAAAACATTTTGGTACACATATGCATAAAGTTTTTAGGATACATGTTTGTGAAACATCTTTTGGTGCATGTAGTATGTGGTATGGGACTATGTATGGTGTGTGTGCAAATGGTGTATGAACATGTGTGTGTAGATCTGTGCACACCATGTGCACGCAGGTAGAGGTCTGGTATTTTCCTCTATAGTTTTTCTCCTTATTTCCTTGGGGTCAGTAATTTACTTCCCTCTCATTTGATAAATTATATTAATCTGATAAACTAAAAGCAGAAGCCACTAGGTTTGCACAAGTAGTTTGTGGTGAGAGTTGTAGAAAATTGTAGGCTGAAAGCCGGGGAAGGAAAAAGGCTTGAGCATTTGTTCATCGTGTTGAAATTCTTCATTTGCTGCTAGTGAGAGGCTACAATCAGATTTCTAGGTCAGGGGCTACTTGTCCTTCTCCTGTACCCATATTTTTTCCTCTTTTTTTATCCTTAACAGATTGATGTAGAATTGGAATCCTGGGAGGAAGTAGATGTTCATGAAGTGGTATTGGATCCTTGTCCAATGTGTAAAAGAAATGAAAACGTGGACTTAGACAAAGGTAAACTATGAATGATGAGATTTATTTTAGGGAGAGTTAGGGGGATAAAATGAAAGAAGGTCGAAGCTAAATGAAATTCTGCCCCAGGTAGAGGTCTGGGAGTGGGGCTCATACACACATATGAAGGCAGGGCAGTGCCCAAAACAAAGCAGGAAAGCACTTAAGCCAAATGAGCCCTGACACAGAAAAAGAGCAGGAGAGAGATAAAGGACCAAGAGTGCTCACCCACATGGCTATGGCCCATTTATGTGAACCAAAATTTCAATTAGGATGATCCTCATCATTAGACTCAGGTGTGTTAGGAAGGCTCAAGAGGCTGACTCAGCGTGGGCCAGCCCACAGGGGTGATAATCCAGAGAAGACTGGAGGAAGAAACAAGACATTGTTGCTGAGGACTTGTTGCTTGCAGCCATCTTGGACGAGACTGGATCAGATGTGGGTTCGAGTCCTGCCCGTGTAGGCAAGGTGCCATTCTTTCAACTAGCTAATTACCATTTACAAAAACAGCTATCTTGCTCCTCACCCATATCAACATTCTTACTATTGTAGTAATAAGAACACATACAGTCCAAAGCAGATGTACCTACTTTACCGAATATGAAGGAAACCAGGTCTATTCCCCCAATATTTAGTATTCCATAGGCTATGACCATTATTTCTGTATATTGAGACAATAGCATATATTTGCTTCTTTCCTTCACCCCCTCACTCCTTTCCTTTCTCCTTTTCCCTATTTTTCCCCTCCTGTTTGACAGGAGATTGCTAAGTAGCTCTGGTTAGTCTTGAATTCTAGATCTTCTTGCTTTAGCCCCTTGAATGTTGTGTTACAGCTATCAACCAACACACCTTTTATTATTGTGTCTGAACTAGAAGGACAGAATAGTTGCTTAACAGGCACATGTGTTCATCTTTGTAGCTATCAGACTATTGTTAATTCCAAGATAATAGAATGTCCTTAGCAGTCTCATGCTGAGAGGAGAAAGCTGAATTTCCACACCAGCCAGAGGAGACCTTGCATTCTGGAAAGAGATTTCACACAGTTATGATAACTTGTAAGAACACCTTGCCTGGAAAACTGGATCCAAGACAATGAGTCAATGACAGGCAGAAACATACCTTGACCAAAACTCAGGGATGCTTATCTCTGACACCCTGTTTAGACTTGAACCTCATGTGAGGACCTCAAAGACAGAAAAAAGAGGTCATTAGGTCACTGTGTTCTTTCCCTTGTGACTATGGACTAAGTCTTCTTTATTCTACTTTCCAGTTTTTCTTTTCTGTTTAATTGGCTTATTGAGGTCAAATGGTCAATCTTGTTTTGATAGGGGACTCAAGCTCTGATTTAATAAGTCAGGTAACAATAGAAGCCATATTCTAAATAGGACTGCACACACCATGTTCTAAGGAGGAGTGATTAAGCACAAGGTTCTCAGGACTGTCTTACAGATACCTCTCTGAAAGATGCATAATGGTGTTAAGTGCATGCCCTCTTGTAATTGTTAGTGTTGATGAAGGAAAAAATGTGATTCTCGTAATCCATGCCCTGAGGAAATGATTCTGTCTTTTTAGATAAAATATAATTATACATAGTATATAAACGCAATTATTTCTGATGTCTACATATACTCACGTACCTCACTCTATCTGATTACATACAAAGGACAGCATCTCTATTTCTAGAAGTTACTCCATATGTATCACTTAAAAATAAGTGGTTCCCTTTTTTTTCAGGAATAGAAGATTGAACCAAGACACAGTTCACATGGTTGGCAATTGTTCAATCTACCAGTGAGACATATCTCTAGCTCTAGTGTTTTCAATGAGAAGCATTATTCTTAGTGAATGTGTTATATGTTCACAAACCCACTAACATATATACATTATATATATATATATATATATATATATATATATATATATATATATATATATATATATATATATTACACATATATTCACAAATAAGGATTATATATATATATAATTTAATAAGTAGAAATATAATAGATAACATAAAATATCCATTAAGTGCCTTAATTAAGAGAATACCTTTAAATAGTGTGAATATAACTTGCAAAATCATTCCTTCACCCATGGGCCTGCAGACTGCTACTGTTGGACTGTCTTAAACTACCCCCAATAAATCCCCTACCCCTTTTTATATTACAATCCATTCTATCTCTTCTGTTCCTCTAGAAAACCTTGATTAATACAATGAATTAAGTCATTCTATGTTTGTTTAATACTTTTCAAAGAAAGCTACAAAAAAACTGGCCTATAGCATTAGAGAAAATATTACCCATGTCAGGCATCACACATAGGATTTTACATATATTTTATCTGAAATCTGTTGAGAAATTTTTATGTACACTTTGTATGTGAGGATACTTGCCAAAGTTAAGTCTAAGCAAATTTATTTACATTTTGTATATGAAGATACAGCTCAAAATAAGTTAAAATTTTTTTCACAGATCACCCAGATTAGAATTCAGGCCTTGAGCTATTGGACTGTAAAAATCCCCCTCTAATTTTGTTTTTGTCTTTTTTTTTTCATTTTTGTTATCATTCTCTTTGTTCATTTGTTGTTGTTGTTGTTGTTGTTGTTGTTTTGATTTTGGAGGTAGGATTTCGCTCTAGCCCTGGCTGACCTGGAAATTTGCTATGTGGTCTCTCGGTGGCCTTGGACTCAAAGCAATCCTTGTATTTCTGCCTATGGAGTGCTGGGATTAAAGGTATACACCATCATCCCTGGCTCCCCACTTTTTGAAAAACCTCTCTAAATTTTATGAGAGGGAAATATTTGAAAATATAATTAAGACATTAGGAATTGAGTTTGATTATGGAATTGAAGTCATTATATATATATATATATATATATATATATATATATATATATATATATATATATATATATATATATATATAATTTCTGTAATGTAGTCTGTCTCCATAAAGCCGGCCAGTATCACCCTTGATGGAAAGCTGTGATATGTCACATTTGTGTTCAGATGCATGTTTTTCTGGAGTCCTCAGGCTGGCTGTATCTAAACATATTTATTCGTTACCATGTATCAAACTCTGAGGAACATGTATCATAGGCTATGTGTCATGTTTTTAAAACATTTGGGAAACATCTTAAACTTCCTAAAATTTATCTTTCAGGCATTCTTATTAAGATTGCTAGATTTATTACTTATCATTATAACATAACTAATAAAATTTTAGAAAAAATATCAAATAATCTTCTATATAAATATGTCAGGTATAGTATTTGAGACATATTAATATCAACAAATTTCTTTGTTTCTGTTGTGATTCTTGTGTTTTTCTGACATCCCTGACTTCCACAATTTGTCTTCTGCAAATATGATAAGCAAGAGTAATTTTTTATTTATTTCAGTTTCTAAGTCTTTTCTGAAACATATAGAAATACATGTGCATCCCTATATTATTAGAAAGGAATAAGGTTGGATGAAGCATAACAAAGCAGAACCATCAATGCCTTTTATAAGGGTTTAACTGTTTTGGTCACTTGGCTTAATAGCTTTAAGACTATGATGGCAGAGTTCATGATGAAGAGTTATGTGGTGTAGGAAGCCTGTTCATCCCACCACAAAAACATAGAAAGAAGGTTGCAACATTTCCTCAAGTACCCAGTGAGTTCCTCCTACAACCCTTAACCTTCTAAAGACCTTAACAGGTCCCAAGAGCTTCATATGTTGGCCCCAGGATCTCTTGTGAGACATTTTTTTATATACTTTCATATCCGTTAAATAATATATACATATATGTAATTGCTGCTGGTATGTTTTTTGAATACTTAAGAGAACTATACCATGTTTATTCACTTTTAGTCACTTTTGGTTCAGCACAGAGATTTTAAATTTCATGCACTACAGCATTGCCATCATTACATTATGTTTTCACTCTTCGTGTTCATGAACATGGAGCTCTCCTGTGCTGGTGAGCTTCTACTCTCTGCTTGTCAGACATCTTTTTACTTCCTGGAGACTGTGTTCTCTCTCCCAAATAATGAAAGATCACTGTGAAGCATTTTCAGTGTGTGCAGAGATCTGCAATATTTCACTGAATGAAAGGGACCTACAGGACATTCAAACTCTCCCCTCGCTGAAACACCTAGCTTCATGTATTTTCAGTTAGTTCAGAAAAACACAAGACAACTTTCATGTCTTCAGACCTCAGGAGTTTGTGATTTTGATTGATGAAAATATTTCTGAATTCTGAAATCAAAACATTTATGTACAACATTGTTTTTATTGTTATTTTGAACTAAATTTATAGGAATACAATTTGTTGAGATTGACCTGTGCTCAAGATAATTACATTTTTATATTAAGTTACTAAATTACAAATTTTGCTTGGGGCAAACTTTCATTAATAATGATTAATTTTTTAAAAGACTTATTTGTACATTAATGGAAGACTGGATTCTGTTTTTAGGGCAATCATGAAAATCACTTCAATGATAAATTATTTTGATGTCAACAATTCTGGAACTCCAATCCAAGGACAAGCAAGAGAAATGGAAGGGACATTACAAAAACAAAAACCCATTTTCATCTGTGCAATAGTGGTACTCAATGTAGATGGGTAATCAACAGCCAACTAATTGGCTATGAGATCCACTCAGTGGCAAGCAACCCTTAACTGGTACTGGAACACAAGGTAACTTTGTATGAATACCAAGAATTGGACCTCCAATGGGAAGTCCCCACTAATCATAGGCCTAAAGAAAGGCTACACCCTTTAAAATCTCAACAAATTGGCAATATTTGTCTAATTTAACCAATACCAATCTCACTCTCCATTGGAGAGTCCATTTGTATTTTTCAGAAAGCTACTAGAACAGCAGACAACCAAATTCCACCAATAAGACCTGAGGTGATGGGGGAAACCCAAGTAGGAGAAAAAGCTCCCCTAACTCACCATCTGGAGACGTAACAAAACCTCTAAGGAAGTGGTGTGAAGAGCAAAAGAGCTATTCCCTCAGCAAGGCAAATATCCTAGGGAAGGATAACAGAGATAGACACCAAGGATGCCCAAAATAGTCCAAAATCCAGAGATTCTTAAGAACTCAACAATTATCCAAATTTAAAACTCACCTACCATGACTCAGGGAAATTTGCGGAAGAGGGGGCTGGAAAGATAGTAAGAGCCATGGTGGGAAAAAATATCTAATTTATAAAGGAGTGTGTCATCCTGGTTTTCAGGGGTTTTCTCTAATAACACATCATCTTGTCATATATATATCACTTATATATATATATATATATATATGTGTGTGTGTGTGTGTGTGTGTGTGTGTGTGTGTGTGTGTGTGTGTTTGTGTGCTAATAATTTTTTAAGTTGCTAACTAAAGACTGAAAAAAAATATTTTCACAGTTTTTGACAACCCAGTCTGGATTAAAGTCAATTTGGCAAAGTATTCCTTTGCTGAATCAGCAACAACTGAAATTATTAATAAAATCTTAGGGCAATATTTATATTTATAAAGGCACAAATAACTGCCAATTGATGTTTAAATTGCATCTCACCATTACAGATAATATTTTCATCCAGCATAACTTAAATAATAGGTAACATATTCAGTATTCATTCCTAAATGATTTTAATGTTGAATGTAATAAAACAAACCGTAGATGTTTGCTATTGGTTCATATTTCAATGCTGCTGTGGGCAGCACCTCTGAGGAAATTTCTTATCCATAAACATGAAAAAACAGCTATCTATTTCATGTTACTATTGTCACTGAAGTCTCCAATGCAAAAGAAAATCTCAAATACTGAAGCTGTTCTCTTTAGACCTATCAATATTTAAAATAACAAAATGAATTCTTTAATGCATTATAAATATTTACAATTGCCAAGCTGCAATACTTATTATAATTCTAATGTGCATGTCCAAAATCATAAAATAGGCGCAAAGAAATTAAGATTAAGCTATTGTTTAGAAATAATCAACTCCTTTGTGTTTTCATCTGTGATTTTTTTATTAAGAATTTTACTATGTGAACATACTGTAGTTTATAATAGATACTATTTGATTCTTACTATTTGAAAAGATATGACAATAATATTAATTTATTTTCTCTGTTACTTAGGTATTTTCATCCCTTACTATATTTTTCCCTGCATAATCAATGACCTACAGCCAAAGTACCGTCCACAAAATTTTGAAATTGTTAGTTGCAGTTATAATTTGCTGAGTACATAACCTTGACATATATTGTGTGTGTATGTGAGTGAGAGAGAGAGAATATGTATATAAATCAAAGGGAAAATGCTTCCTAATGCTCTGTAATGACTCAGTATGAAAGAAAAGTTAACTACATTAGAATTATTTCTTAATTACCTTGTTGGCTATATATAACTTTTTTAATGCCAATGTTATTGTGGTAAATGTGATGTATAGCCTCAGGTATTTTTGATTAGGATTAAGCTTCCTACTACAGTATCCAGCAAGTAAGACACTACTAGAGATGTGAAATACAGTGAGCTTTGGAGTAGAGTCAAGCCCTAAATTGTGTTCTTTTTTTTTTTCATTGTCCATAATGAGCTATATTATTTAATGCGCAAACAATGAGTTGTTATCCCCAATTCCCCAATGCCCCTCTTCCCCATATCCAATCGGCTGGATATCCTCCTCTGTGGACAGTGTAGATCAATCCTTGGGGCTGGGGACCATGGATAACCTAGGAGTCAGCCCGGTTCTGCTGGCCCTAGTATGTTGTTATTGAGGGGAGCCATGTCTCTGGGTATTCTCCCCCATCAAGGCTCTCACAATCTTTCCGCCCCCCTCTTCAGCTCAGTTCCCTGAGTCGTGGTGGGAGAGTATTAATGCTGTTCTAATGTTGAGGACTTAGGGGTCTCTTTACTTCTGCTTTAGCTTGTGTCGAAAATCATTGGTGTCTATCTCACTGGCTTATCCTGTGTTGACTGATTGGCTGTGGCTATGGGTCACTTGTTCATCCCATCATTCTCTGCGGGGTTCAATATGGATCCTCCACAGTATGTCTGGGGTGACTCATCTCTTGCCAGGATGTCAGCTATAGACCTTTGGTTTGTTGATAGGGTTGGATGAGCCACAGCTCTCTCTCACTGCATTCTGAATGATACAAACAGAATCTCCATCGGAGAGTGAGATCAGTATAGGTTAACTGAGATACACATTTCTGAATTAGCTAGATTCTATTTTTAGTAGTCTGTCCTTCAATTGTTTACATAGTGCATCTCTCATTGGAGGCCCAAGAGTCTGGCTCCCAGTGCATATCCAGCTAAGTCCTCAGTTCCACTTATGGGCTCCCCCTCACTAAGTGGAATATTTGGCTGAATTTAAAAGCTATTGATTGTCTCCCCCAGGCTTTGTCTCCTCCATTGCACAAGTGCTCCTTTCTTGGTTCACTGTTCTCTCCCAGTAGGAAGTGTGGTCATCCTATTCATGGCATCAGGCTGTGTTTCATGCCAGTGGTCTCTGTTTGCTCCAGCTGTTGTTGACCAGTTTACCGTGGCAGTTTATGCAGTACCTTCCAGCACTGCACTGACTACCAACTGGGGGCGGGTTACTATTCTGGACCTTGGCGGGTCTCTCAATGCTGATCGATGGCTTTCTGTGGTTTCTTCAGCAACAGGGTTTTGCCTGAGGCCTGGGGTGGGCATTCAAGAGCCTTGACAGAATCCTGTCTTGTTTTTGGGACCTCATGGGTCACTTTGGTCAACAGCTCAGTAAGGAAAGGAACCTGTGACTGGGACTAGGGGTTGTCAGACTGATCAATTATTCACAGGCTTAGACTCTCTCCACTATTATTCATGTCCCCTATTACCAAATGATGCCCAATACTTGCTGAATAGGTTACAGTGTGTTTGTGAGGATTTTTATGATTTAGAACCCATTTTGGTTTAGCCTCATACTTAAGCCATTCCCCTCCCCCATCCGTTTCCCCTAATCCATAACCTCTCACTTCTTTCTACTAGTCTACCTAGAGTTTACGGTTAACCTGGTTAAGGACCACATATGAGGGAGAATATGTGGTGTTTGGCTCTCTGTTATTTTGAGAGAAAACTTAGTAGGGTCTGCTCCAAGTCAGACCATTTTTCCCTAAATTTTAATATGTCATTTTTCCTTTCAGCTGAATAGTGTTCCATGGTGTAAATGTAACAGAGTTTTGTTATCCGTTCCTCCATGGAAGGGCATGTGGTTGATTCCAGTTCTTGGCTATTATAAATTGAGCTGCTATAAACATAGTTGCACAAATGTCTCTATCCTGATATGCGACATCTTGCGAGTAGATGCCTAGTAGAGGGATAGCTGGGTCCATGGATAACTCTATGTTCATTCTGTTGATGAGTCTCCACAGTGCTTTCCAAAGAGGCTGAACAAGTAATCTTGGGTGGGTCTCTGAGGATGTTCACAGGAAGGCAGCCTCTCAGTAGGGGGCAGGATGTAAAGAAATTCAAAGAAGCAAGAACTAAACATTCTTTCCTGTGTGGGCAGTGCAGGAAGGAAATTCCAGAGACTCAGGAAGCCATTAAGTCTGGAATATAATTGTAAGACCTCACCCTAGGGCTTTGTAAAGGTGAAAGAATTCTCTCCTTGCTCTTGCTTGTTTCCTGTTCTATGTGTATGGTGTTGGTGACGGGTTTCTCTCTCTGCTTGGAACTGTGAAAGTGGAGCATCCTCTTGCATTTTGGAAGTTCCCCTGTATCTATAGCTACAAATAAATCCTTTCCTCCCATAAACTGGGTCTAGTTTGGAAATTCATCCCAGCAAAGTGTGACTGACTGTGACAAGTCTATTAATGTGGTGAATTATATTTATAGACTTGCCTATGTGGAACCATCCTTGCATACTTGGGAGGAAGCCTACTTGTTCAGGGGGAATAAGAGTCTCAATGTGGCTTTGTATTCGGTTTGCTAGGACTTTATTTAGAATTTTTGCACCCAAGTTCATCAGGAATATGGGTCTGTAGTTTTCTTTTCTTATTGCATCTTTGCCAGGTTTGGGAATCAGTATGATGCTAGCTATGTAGAAGGAGTTTGGGAGGCTACCCTCTTTTTCTGTGCCCTAACAAGCTTCAAAAAGAGATGTTTCAGTTTTATGTTGGTTTGGTAGAATTTTGCTGAGAAACTGTCTGGACCTGGGCTTTTTCATTTGGGGAGGTTCTTAATTACAGATTCAATCTCTGTGATAATGCTACGATCTTCCAGGTTGTCGAATTTTTTGGAGTAGAAATTTTGGAAGGATACTTCCAATCTCTTCAGGATCTGTTGTGATCTCACGCTTGTCATTTCTTTTTTTTTCTTTTTTTTTTTTTGGATTTGGGCCTTCGTTGTTCTTCATTTGATTAAATTGGCCAGTCAATCTTACTGACTTTTTCAAAAAACCAACTCTTTGATTTGTCTATTTTTTAAATTGTTTTCTTCATTTCCAAATCATTAAGCTGAGCTCTGATCTTAATTATTTCCTTGCATCTCGAGCCCCTAGGCTTGGATTTTTTCATCTGTTCTAATGAACTTAGGTGTAGGATAGGTAGATGATTTGAGACCTCTCTGTCTTTATTATGAAGGCATTTAGTGCAATGAATTTCCCTCTTAGGAAAGCCATCTTTGTGTCTCACACATTCTGAAAAGTTGTCTCCTCATTATCATTTGTTCCTAGGAAATTCTGGATTTCCTGTCTGATTTCTTGCTTGACCCATTCATTGTTCAGGAGTGAGTTGTTCAGTCGCCATTATCTGTTGAATTTTTGGATCCTCTCCCATTGTTAATTTCTAGCTTTAATGCATATGGTCTGATATGATGCAGGGGAGTACATTGAACTTTCTAAATTTGTTGAGGGCTGATTTATGGCCTAGGACGTGATCAATTTTGGAGAAGGATCCATGCGCTGCAGAGAAGAATGTATAATCTGTGTCCTTGTGATGGAATGTTCTGTAAATGTCTGCTATCCCTAGTTTGTCTATGGTGCTGTTTAGCAACTTTATTTCCCTACTTGTCTTTTGTTTGGACGATCTGTCTAGGGATGACAGTGGAGTGTTAAAATCTCCTACTATGTTGGTGTTGGCATCTATATCTGCTTTGCTTTTGAGTAATTTATGCTTCATGAAGTGAGGGGCCTTTGCATTTGGTTCATACATTTTTAATATAGTGATGTCTTCTTGTTGTATCATTCACTTGATGAGTAGGAAGTGGCCATCATCGTCCTTTTTTATTGCTTTCTTTTTAAAGTCTATTTTGTCAGATATTAGGGTAGCTATACCCACTTTTTTATTATTCCCACATGCCTGGAAAATTGTTTTCCATCCTTTTATTGTCAGTAGGTTACTGTCTTTAACAATAAGGTGTATTTCTTGAAGGCAACAGATGAAAGGGTCCATTTTTCTGAACCACCCTGCTATCCTTTGTCTTTTTATAGGAGAGTTAAATTCACTTACATTCAAAATTATACCTGAGAGATTTTCTTTAGGCCCTGCCATGTTGGAGAGACTATGGGTGTTGAAATCTGAGCTGTTGTTGTTATCTCTTTGGTTTTACCTTGCTGGTTCCCTCTTCCTTTTCTGAGGTTGGTTCTTTGTTTCTTCTACATGGAATATCTCATATAGTATCTTTTGAAGGTTTGGCTTTGTGTTCAAGTAATTGTAGAGCTGGTTAGTTTCATGGAATACTTTAATTTCTCCATCTATTATGATGGATAACTTTGCTGGGTACAGTAGTCTGGGTTTGAATCCATACTTCTTTAGGCCTAGAATTGCTTTATTCCAAGCTCTTCTGGCTTTTAAAGTTTCTATAGAGAAGTCTGAGGTGATTCTGATGGGTTTGCCTTTGTAGATGATGAGTTTTCTTTCTCGCGCTGCTCTGAGTACTCTCTCTTTTTCCTCAATATTTGCCATTCTAACTAAGATATGTCTTAGGGAGTTCCTCCTTTGTTCCAATTTGTTCGGGGTCCTCCATATCTCTTTTAGATGTACAGGACTATCTCTTGCCAAGTATGGAAAGTTTCCTTGAATAATTCTGTTAAAAATATTTTCTATGCCCCTAGCTTGGTTTTCTTCTCCTTCTGGGATCCCCATGATCCTGAGATTAGGTCATTTTATGGTATCCTACATTTCCCTTGCATCTTGTTCACTTGCTCTTTGGAAATTTGTCAAGTTTCTGATTTCTCTCAAATTCTCCTCTGTTCTGTCTTCCATGTCTGAGGTTCTGTTTTCCAAGTGATTAATTCAGTTGGTAAGAGATTCTAGGGACAATCTTATTATTTCAATGTGATTTTTGTTTTCTGCAACTTCTTTTTGGTTTGCTTCTATCATCCTGTTGAGGTGTGTTTTCATTTCAAGGTTTGATTTAATTACTTCTTCCTGACAGTCATTCTTATATTTGCACTTGTCTTTAGTTAATATGGAAAGCTGATTTTTGATACCTTCAGTTTTCAGGCTTGCCTTTAGTTCCATTATTTCTCTTCTGAAGTCCATTTGGTTCTCCTCTATTATTTTAAGCCTGGTTGCAAAGTTTGTGAGCTGACTTTGTACCTGTTCAAGTTGCTTGTCCATCATTTCTTGTATTACTAACATGAGGTTCTCCTTAGTATCTGTGCCTTCACCCAGATGAAAAACAAATACACGAGATGTTAATGATAAAGTTTTGCAGCATGAAGAAATATACTCATCAAAGTTATCCTGAGTTCCTTTCATATACACTGGGAGTAAAAGATTAAATCTGAAACACTCCAATAAAGCCATGTTCTGAGCACTTGTTTTGCAGTTGTTTAGGAGTCAGACCTGGGTGATAGAAGTTGGTAACTTGGGCAGGGAAATGAAGGTAATATCCATCCCTGGTTCCAGTCTGTTTGTCTGCTTCCTGATTGGATAAAATGTGAACAGATGCCGCCTTATATCCACTCACAAAAGGATATTCTTATTCCTCTGCCATATCTTCCCTGCCAAGGTGAATGGAAACTTCTAAACTGTGATCCAAAATAAACTTTCATCCCTGAAGTTTTTCACTTGAGTGTTTTATAACAGCAATAATAAAATAAAATAACTAAAATATAATAAAAAACCTCACACATTGGGAAACATTGTGTTATCTTCTTTGATTATACTTCAATGAGATGTGTCAATAGTCTCTGAATCCATACTACTTTCAAATGGAATTATAAATATTTCAAGTGGAGGAGAAACTCTTTAGGAAAATAAAATACTAAGATAAATGCTAATTAGAAAATGGAATCTTTTTTCATTTCAATGTTTTAATTTTTGTTTATATTCATATATTTTTACAATTGGCAATATTTATTGTGTATACCAGATTAATTTATAGTGCATCTACATTTTGACTAATTAACATTTAAATATCATAGGTTGTATGATAATTCTTTTTCATTCTTTTAATTGTTTAAAGGTAGACTATAACAGTTAAATTGGGGAAATTAGCTGATGAAATTAGTTAGCAATGCATTGCCTTCTCTCATTTTGAAGAGGAAATTGTCAGCTTCTTGCTTTAAATTTTTTTTTATAATCTAGCCCATTTTTTCCTATGATAGGTTTTATAAATCACCTCATATGTTATAAATTAATTTTGTTTTACAAGTTCACAAGTGGATTCTCTTATATAAAATAATTATTTTAAGTAATTTGATAATTAATAATTAATTTGATAATTATATGTCATGCTATTTAATCTTTGTAGCAACTCAAATACTGTAACCTGTCTCTAGAGATTAATGTGATGATCAAAGAAAATTAGATTAAGTACTTGATCCAATATATTACTATTGAGTGAGCAAGAAGTAAACATAGCTCCACTGGAAGCTACATTGTATCCTATGTATTGTTCTTAATTTTTTTATTCAAATCCTATATTTAGTCAATACAGTTCCTTTATACAAAGTACAAACACAACCTCATCTAAAACAGTGCAAAATTACAAAAGTCAAAACATATTTTATAGTACTGATTATAGAATGAAAGAAAAAAAAATCAATGTACATATTGACAAGGTATCCTGCAAGGCAGTCATAAACTGCAGGTGAACTAGGGTATAGGTTCTGTTGGCCTTGTAGAACTGGCTCACCACTTTTAAGTATAAGGGAAACACATAGGGGAAGCAGTGTATGCAAACACAGAACTATTTATGGGGTGGAGGAGCCCTTCCAATTTTAACCCTAGAGGATGAAGAACACTCAGGAGGTGCACAACCAGGCCTAACAGAACCAGGCCTAGCAGCTGGGTCTCCTTCTCTGCAGATGACACCCAGCAAGGGCCTGACCAGGTTTGTGGCCCCAGGTCATCTAAGCAAAAATATGCTATCCTACGGAGGCTTTCTTGATTCTGCCATTGAACAGACTCAGGAACCAGGACGGGAGAACTTTCTAGCCACTTAACTACAGGGCACATTGATGGGCACAGTCCTGGATCAGAAGCTCTTCTACAGTCAGGATTTGCCCACAGAGGAAAAATTTGCCTTTAAAGCCTCACAGGTGTGGGATCCTTCCCTACTCATCCACCTTTGGCTAGAGAAGGGTTATGGGAGTGAGTTTAGTGGCCCTGATTATTGAGAGGACTTGGAGCCGGAAGGGCTTAGGAGATGGCAGCCAGGAGAGCAGACCGCCTGTGCACAGGGCACCTGCCCTTCCTCGGGAAAGGGATCTTCTCCTCATCCGTGCTGGTGATCGAAGCCACATAGGAGGTGCTGGCCACATTCTCCTGTGAGGTCTGAATCTCTGAGGGGACAGCCTGGACCAGGAGCCAATATAAATACAGCCGTAGCAGGAATCTCTTGGCCAAATCAGTTTGTCTTCCATTCATATGTTTCTGAACCCCCCTCAGCTTCACCTGGATTCTCAAATTCCATATGTGCACAGCCTCTGGACAGACAAGGATGCCTCCTTTCTACAGGCATGTCAATCATTTTAATTTTCCATAAGTGGAAAATATCTCCATGATGTGATCCTTCCTCACATTCCTAGTAAGCCTCCTAATGTGCACTCCGGGATGTTCAGGGGAAGGGCTGGCATTTTCCTCTTTTCATCTCTTAGGTGGCTTGGATTTGGAGTGGGAGCACAGCCTGTTGCACCTGTGCAGAGAAGGACTGCAAAGCCGCAGACCTGGGGGATGTGCTGGAGCTTCCTGAGCAGCTGGATGCTGGGGAGGAGCGAGAGCCGATGATTGAGCTGGTCCTGGAAATGGGCCCTGAGCTGGAGGTTGAACTAGACGGAGACCTAGTCCTGAACTTTGTATTATTTACTCCGACTCCTAGCAAGCTCTTCGTTTTCACTCCTGATAAATCCATTCTCCCCCTTCTGAGGTGTTCTAAGCAGCAATGGTGGCCTCACTTATCTGATCTCCCTTCTAAACTGAGACTGAGAAATGATTCTGATCCCTAATCAATTGCAATGTACACCAAGTAGCAGCATTTTCCTCAGGCTGCCACCTCCTCCCACTCTTCAGCCTTGTGGGTGTTATAGCCTCCCCTTGCCAGTTTGGCACACTTTCCTGTTGCTCTTTTCCACCTGATGCTGGCCAGGAGGTGACGTCCAGCCTGTGCTTGCTTGTGTCATCATTTTTCCTGCCATCATGGAGTTTCCCCCCAAGTCTGTAAACCAAAATAAACCATTTCCTCCTACAAGCTGCTTTCCATTGGGTTTTATCCACCAGTAATGAGGAAAGTTAATTAATTTCCTGTGGCTTTGATTAAAAAAAAAAGCCTGTAAAGAAGCTGCTTAAAAAAGGGATGATTTGGCTTCCGGTTCAAGATGGCTGACTAGCAGACACGCCACGTCCCTCGGGAAACAAGGGTCAGGGTTTTCAGCAGGGATCCAGGTCGTGGACATAAGCTGCAGTCACGCTCTGAGCCGCAGATACCTCCCAGCACACGATTCTCACCAGTGGAAGCTTCCATCGAGGACCGTGCTCGCCAGAGGCAATTGTGTTTGTATTTTTCAGGATGCAGCGAGAGAGCTGGGGCCCATCTAACCCT